>JANVCJ010011122.1:0-34383 GCA_026413505.1 Epizoanthus ramosus | reverse complement strand
TTTGTAGTATTCTAGACATGTTTTTCTAAAGTTTTCGAAAACATCAGATAATAATAGAATATCAGATTTAAGATATATGTCATGATATTCACCCATGTTTTTAAGATTGAATGTATCCCAGACAGTTTTCTGCGTTCTCATTGGATAAAATAGGTCACATGGTACACTCCTACTGTGCCTATGGCAATGGCTGTCAGTTAAAATTATTCCTTCCTTTGTGGGAAAAAATTGAACTGTATTTCCACACAGAATCAACAGGGAAACTGTGCTGCTTTTGGCAGTTGCTAGAAAACGTTCTTTCTGGATACTTACCAGAAACTCCATTCCAACTGATAGTTCAGGATTCCACTGGCATACGAACGCTAAACATCCTCAGTGGCTCTTGGGTCACAGAGTCATATTCCTTGTTTCTCCTTTGGGTGCTACATATAATTTGCTCTAGTAGGCTTTTGTTGAGGGTCTGTCGTGAAGTGAGAGTGTGTGGCGATGAGATAAATAGTTTGGCTGTATGGCTACAAATTTTGTGGCCAATTTTTTGATAAAATAAAAAACGCGGCCCCAGACCAGTTTTGGGCCCAACTTTTGGAATTTGGAAAAATCACGCCCAGCTAGCAAATGGGTCACGGGTAGATTTCTGGTACTTTTTGCGAGAAGGGAGTTGTTTTGAAGGAGTCAGCTTGTCTGTTACGAGAATTTGGATACTTGGGTGCGGCTTTTTGGTGACGAGTGGGGTGTGTGGTGTTAAAAAGTGGGAGACAGTTTACAACTATATATATAAATATATGTTACTAGCGATTTGCATTTTCTGGTTTTGGGGCTCGAGTGGGGTTCTGAATGGGGATGTTGGCAGGGTTTTAAAAACAAAATTTTTTCTGACAGTTTACAACTATATATATAAATATATGTTACTAGCGATTTGCGTTTTCTGGAAGTGGGGCGCGAATGGGGTTGTGGACAGGAAAGTGGGTGGTGTTTGAAAATCACCGATTTTTTTTCTGACAGTTTACAACTATATATACATGTATAAATATATGTTACTAGAAATTTGCGTTTTCTGAAACTGGTACCGAGTGATTCTGAGCATGAGAGTTGACAGGTCGTCCTGGGTGCCCTGACTGTTTTGATCTTCCTTTTGATCCTCTTCCTGGTCGTCCTGGCCATCCTGGGCTCATCCATCAGCTGCTGATCGTCTTCAGCGTACGGTTTTACGGAGTTCAGTGTCTGGGCAATTGTATCGGGGCTTTCGTCGGAGTCCCCATCATGGTCTTTGACAGGCGCCGTGTTCTGGGCCTCATCGACGAATCCAGACTCTCCAAGGATGTCCAATTCCCATTCTGCCAGTACCCTGTTGGCCTGTTCAGCTCTTCTCTTGAGGATTTTGCCCCTGGCTTTTATTCCTTGCTTCACTTTAGCTTTGGCTTTGACCCTCGCTTTGGCTTTTTCTCTGAATCTGTTCATAAAAGCCGAAGGATGGGGCTCGCCCTGATCTTCATCATCATCAGACTTTTCGTCTTCTTTGAGTATTTTCAGTTTGAAAAGCTTCTTGACAATGTCGTCCTCTTCACCATCATTGTCAGATGAAGATTCCTCTTCTTCTTCTTCTGAAAACCGGTCCCCATCTGTTGGTTCCCTCAGCTTACTGATGTTGCCATCAAATGTGCAATCTGCCAGGTGCTCGATTTTCATGGAAAATCTCATGAAAAAAAACTCACCAAACATGGAGCATGTTCTCGCAGCCACCAATGTTGTAGCCTCCAAGCCGGCTCATTCTTTTTCGAGGAAAAGGGAAAATAAAGAGGGGGAAAAGGGGGGGGGGAAGAGGAAATGAGCCTGCCCAGAAGCTATTGTATTTGGAGATCAACCCCCGAAATTGACCTCCATCTGAGCTATCAAATCTAAACCAATCAGCGCAAACCGGAAGTAAAGTTCCAACTCGTGATATTGTCGGTTTGCTTGTTTTCATTCCGCGACACCGCAAAAATTCTCCATATTTATATACATATTTTCATCTTCACTACTTCAGGTTGAATATTTTCAGTTTCATATGAATCATGCAGATCAGATGTCAGACGTCATGTAAATTTAAAATTTAAATAACAGGACGAACACAAAACATGTTCGATCATTGACAACTTACTGTTAATCAAGCAAACAATTACTTTTGCCGCTCGACATCTTGATCACATGAGATTCGTCAACAACGATCCCTGAAAGAGCATCATGAAGTGCCAAATTCCTGTCTTTCAGCGTGTTGATAAACTTGGGATTCAGTGCACTTTCAGCAGAACTAAACAGAAGTTGAAAATTTGCGCTTTTCAGTTCTTCCTCACTCAAATCACTAAGAGAAGCAGTTGTAATTCCAAGTCCATGTGCTTCTAAAATTTAGTCCTACGACATACTGTTCAAAGGCATAATAACAAGAACAGTTGCTCTTCTTGCTTGCTCCAACAGACTAGTCACTTTCAGCCAAGTCTGAAATATCAGACTTTTGCCAAAACCTGTAGGTAAAAATAACCTTGGGGCTAACCGAGCCAGGTAACCAGAGAATTTGAGTAAATATTTTGATAGTTTTGGTAGGTACTTGAAAAGAAAGAATAAGAAAATTGACTTGTATTAGGAAGTAGGAATGGATAACACTTTGTGGACATTTGGAGCCAACAATTTCATCACATACGTTAACAGTACATAAAGTGCATACATCAGATCTAATAACCGGATTGCTAGAACTGAACACCTAGCACTATAGATTCACAAAGTTTCAAAGTTTGAAAACACAACTAATGCAACTTAAAGCATACGGTTACTATATGAAATGGAAATTACTGCTGCAAAAAAAGTTCAACAGATTTAACAGTAACAGTACAGCTGCATATCTAACATTGAATAAAACAAATAAACTAACTGGACACCTGACAGAAGGTCTTAAAATCTAAATGCAGACCGATATTCAATCTACAAAAGCCACCAGACTGTCAAGCTGCATCAGTGTAGCAACATACAGTACTTATGTAGCTGCATGCTTATATTGAGGTGAATCTTGATTACATGAATTTCTGTGTGTGTTCACAAAAGAATGATACCCATTTAGTGTGGTTTTGTAGCATGATGTCATCTTGACTTCTTTGCCATATATAAACTGTTCAAGAAAACAGTAAACCTTTCTTACTGACACAAGATACTCTAGGTGGAACGAATGGTATACAGCCAACAAACACACACTGGCGTGTTCAATTAAGCTGTTGTCTATGTCTGAAAGCTGTATGAACACCTCATTCCTGTTGAGCATTATTTGAATATCTTTCATATCCCCATCATCTGAAGTGAGTGTTTCTGAGTGATACTAACGTGGGCCTCCCTGCCTATATATACATTAGATGATGTTGATAAGCAAATTGCATTGAAGGATTAGCTGACTGGTACAGTATTATGTTATGTAATTTCCCAGTACATTACTATTGTGGTACATAGTATTATTGCTTATCTTAAATTCTTCTTCAGTAAGAACCTGTTGATAAAGTATGAAACTGTCTATTTGCTACTATTGTTATACATTTGATATGGACTTCTAAATTTTGTGTAATGTACCTTGGTCACTACGATGAATTCCTTGTTTCCAATTGAACTTGGAACTTTACGTGAGCCCCTCCAAGGGGGGTATATGCTCCCTTGATCACCAGGATTTTCTGCATTTTATCCCTTGATCCCCATAAATAAATTCGAAAGCTCCCCAAAATGTTTTTTCTCCATGCTCCCATGATCCCCAAAATTCTCGCATCACTCCCTTGATCCCTAAAAATATTTTGCTTTCCTCCCCTATACCCTTGCTACGTGAAGATTACCTCTCTTTGGGGGTGGAGCTTGGTTGTACTAATCATAGTGGAAAAAGTCAAATCGCCTCTTCCTCCCCCTTGAACTCCTTGTTCGCGGTTGCTCACTCTGTAGTTCATCAGTGGATGCCGTTTCAGCAGACAAATCAGCTGCCTCCGCGGCAGTGACAAGTTCGTTTGTACTTTGAAGTTGCTCAAGAAGGAGGATGTAAGATGGTTTTTACATGTAGTATGTACTGTACCTTCCGTCACTTGTAAAGGGGGTGAAGGATGAAAAGAAAAAGTGAAGGGTTAAATTAATGGCGCTGAATACAATATTAAATATTGTAGTAAATCCTTATTATTGGTCTGTCTGTTTAAGGAGGCACATAGCTGTCAACTCACCCGCATTTCACGGGTGTCACAAGATTTTGGATGTTGTCACCCACGTAAAAGTTTGAGAATTCTGATACATTTACTGTATTTCACCCGCATGACTTTCTCTAGATTATCTTATATAATTTTATATAATTCTCGGCTGCCTCCTTTGCCTTGTTTGCATCAATATTGTTATTGATATACTTTATATCAATATACGCCATTTGCCTGCTCAGCGTTCCCAAATGGACCAGCTTGAACATGCCGTCTACATACCAGCTTTTGGCTTTCTTTAGTTGCTGTAACTGCTCTGTCGTGGTGAAGATAAGGTGGCGGTGTCCTCTGACCTGCACATCGGCCTGGTGGAACTCGGGAGGGATGTGTTCCTGCTGCAGATCTGCCGCATTCTGTTTGCCGCTCTTGTCATGTATTCTGGCTTAGGCAGGGCCAGGCAGGGCCAGGCAGGGCTCGTCCTCTAATTTGTCTAGAAGCACTTCGTTAACAATGGTGGGTACTGGTTTCAAGAGCTCCTCGCGGGCTACTTGTTTTATTTTGGCCTGGATCTTGGCACAGGTAGCCCAAGCTATGGGATCATATTTTGAGCAAATGTATGGGGAGCCGTCGAATTATAAGCAAATGTATGGGGAACCGTCATTTAAGCAAATATATAGGAAATTTAAAATTTCCCCTAAATGTTCTGAAATGCAATAAAATATCTTCATTCTGTCTGGTGGTGATCTGTGGTCTTCCTCGAGTCTATGGGAGCGATTTAAGCAGGATTTGAGGTGTAACACGAGAACATTTTAGGAGAGAAGAAGAAGAAAGTTTAAAGGTAGCACAGTCTCAGATTAGTGCCTTCAGCTCCGGCAGTCATAAATATCCTGAAAATCCTGACAATCGGTCAATCGTCTAATGCAGAGATTGGAGCGTGACGACCAAAATAGAAACCCTGAAGTGAGTGGGAAAACCCTTGAAGTTTTGGTAGTAATTTACATCTGTTTTCTACTTGAAAATGTGACCGATTATCCAGAATTCCGTTTATTCGCTTTCTACTGGTGTCTGCAATGGCTTTAAGCTTGGATTTTCAATCAAGATGTAATCGAGAATCATAACAAAAAATAACAACCCCACATTTAAACTACAAGAATCAACTCAGAATCCCATCGGCCATGGCCAGAACACTATCAGCTGTAAATCTAATGTAGGCAACATCGATCAGTAGATAATATGCTGACTCTTATTGTGTTCCAAGGAGATTTGAGAAGATGAAACTGAAGTGAAATTAAAGTTCTATATCAGAAGTTAAAGTTCACAATTGCAAAGACTTGTTCATTTCCATTTGATTATATGCTGGACAGACCAACATCTGCTGGATTGGAGATGTTATTGTATTGCCTAAGATTCTTAAATGGTTCCATAATTGATTGAATGAGGAATTGATTAGGAGAGAGGGACAGGGGATATATTTTCACCCTAATTCATGTAGATTGTATCAATTCCAATATTTCTTACATATGGATTGTATTTAAACCAGCCTCTTCTATGCACTGAATCAAACTCTTCAAACACCCAAATATATTGCAAACATTTGAGAATTATTAAAGAACTCTTCTTGGAGGGGACTCCAAAATCTGTTCTCCACCCTCCCCCCACGCCACCACTATCATACAGCTGGTTGTTAGGTTGAAAAATCAAAATATCTGAATGAACATATTACTTTAATTCAATCTTGTCAGTACATGTGTTCGCTCGTCGAATTCGCAGACATACACGACCAGGGGTAGCTTCAGTAGATGACTGCAACGTGGGATTCAAGGACATGTGACATGGCATGTAGTTTACATCAGAGGATGTTAGTGCCCCAACCAGAAGGCTGCCTAGCTGCACCTTCTTTTGGCTTACAGTTACTCCCCTCACTCCATAGGCCATGCACAATTTCAATAATTGGTCTTTGACATACACCCGCATTATTCCAGACAACCCATGCTTGTTGAAAAATCCCACAAGCTGACAGTGGCTCATCCTCTTACCAGGGCTCTGATCCTCGATAATCTTGGAGAATTCAACAGTATCCTTCCCCTCTGCTGCAACTTGTTGTCGCTGCAGAATGCGTTTCCTGTGCTCTGCAGATTTCTTGAGATTAAATGCTCCTCTAAAGTCCTTCAAGAACTGGCCAGCCCCCATCCTCATGTATTTTGTGGTAACACCTTTGAACATTTCGTTATCCAGCACCTAATTAAAGACAGGGTACAAGTATTTACCATATAAGCTTGCACCTATAATTGTGTGTGGAGGGGATATAACTTACTATATTTACATTCATTTTTTCAAAATCCAGAAAGTATATTCTGTAATAAATAAATTTAAAATATTTTTTTAACATTTTGTAAGAAAAACTATTAGAATAATTAAATTGAAAAAAAATTGAACATTAAAACTAATTTTTTTAAAATTAACTGTTGTGTTTCTTTTGTAAAATTTTGTAAACCAAATTTGCCATTAATTTATACTTATTTGAAATTACTGAACTGTGTGTTCTTTATTCTCTTGTCAAAATAGTTGAAAGACATAATGTCAACTGCCAAGCCAAAATTGATATAAAGATTAATTTTAATTAAGCCACCAACTTCTAATAAGTCCCCCTGCTAATAAGCCCCCAGTCCAGCAGCACAGAAAATAAATAAGCCCCCGGTGTGCTAAATAGATAAACTATGCTATGTCTATCAATTAATACCCTTTGGATATGCTGGATATACCTTCTTCCCCTACATTTTTATACCCTAAGCACCCAGGACCAATATAATGCATGCAGGGTGTGCATGTGTACGCCTCCTGGAAGCTTCATTTCAATAGCTGATCATGGCTTATATTTTGGCTATAAATGAAACCTGGTAAGTTCTCGTGGCTAAGCTCTTGCAAATCATTTTTATTTACTTACTTTCTTGTCAGATTCTGCTTCCTCAAAACTTGAATTCCATGCAGTCTGGAGCTCCTGGTCACCCAGGGCTGCAGCTAGTGTGTCATCAACTATGCCAATCTTGTTGGTGTTTCTCAGCCTCTGAACATTTAGGTGGGCTACCCGCAGTGACTCCAAAGACACAAAGAACTTGAAAACCGCATCACTAACATGGAGCAGACCACGCTTACGGTACTGCCGATCCTCAGTGACTTGTAGAGTTCCTGGAAACTCGGTGTTCTCCTCCAGCCATGCATGCTGTACAATTGCATGCTCATTTAGGAGCTCACAGCTGACATGTGCAGCATGCACATTCTGACGGATGTCAGAGTTCATGAAGAACATGTTCCTCCTCACATACTTCCTGGCTTGCTCCATTTCTTTCCTAATCGCCCATCCACCAACATGCCGGAGTTTGGCCTTGCCCTTGATTGGCATCTGCTCAACATTAAAAACAACTTCCTATGTCTTGTGCTCCTTTTCGATGGTGTCTGCCACCCTATGTACAAAAATCTCGAAGAGACTCGTGCACTCATCTGATACAATGGAATAATTGGCATCAGAAAGTGTCTGTACTTTAGAAAGAACACTGGCCTCCTCAGATCCACAGACTTGATGATCCTCACATAAAGTTTACCGGTGGACTTTGTCAGGTCTTTCTTTGATATGTTGATTTCATTTGGATTTTCTGCCAAGAGTTCGCAGAATAAATGAATAGCCACAAACATACCAAATTCTCCCATGTGTGAATTGGATGTGGATATTTTTGCTCTGAGTAGTGCTTTCTGCAAGCCCAACACTATTTATTTCCAGGCATGTAGTATTTTCAAGTCCTTCCAATTTTGTCAAACAATGCATATAATCGCCTTGGAAATATATATTTTGCGATAGTAACACTGTGTTCATCTCGTGGACAGGAACAGTGATTATCCTTCCTCCCAAGTTCTCTCGAGTGTCTGACACATGCTACTGATCCATGAGGAAGTTGTCCCACATGCACACGAAGTAGAGGAGCAAGAAGAGCATGTACTCGGTGAAAATCTGGTTTTTCCTTCCCTAAAACAGCTGGACGTCCTGGTTCAGGGTTAGTAGATTACAAGGTGAGATATTTGGGTCAGTGAGGCATGCGCATGCACACATACACACACATATATAAATAGTAGGGTAAATAATAATTTAAGCTACAGCGTGCATATGCACTTGCTTGTGCGCATGATCTTCCATGCTCATTTTGAATATATCTGATAGTTGTATTGGTGTCTCCTTATACTTCTTAACAACCCACTCACCAAAGAACTATGAAGACTGGCCATCCCTGCACTTGCTTCTGAAAGCATCCCAAAAGGCACAGCTTGTATATGCACCAATGTCAGTTTCGAGTTCAATTGTCTAAACCCTTCACCCATTTCTTATTTTTAAGATCAACATTCTCAAGCCGTAAGATGGTAGTTTCTAGTGGTTTCACAAATGAACTTCCAGCTCTCATTAGGTCGGCAATTGATACTAACTTTGGAAAGATCGTATTCTGAGTACTTGGTACTGTTCTCTAATGAGCATTCGGCATTTTCAGTGGTCTGGAGAGCTTCACTCTTACATTTAGAAACAACATCAGGGAGATATAGCTTATTGTAATCATCCTCCAAGTCCCCTTCACCAATTAATTCATTCCTGCTAACATTCTGAACTTGTATGGCATGCCCCATGCCTTGACCTTTTGCAGGCAGTCATACGCCACAATTGTAAAGTATATACCAATTGATCAAGCTATTCAAAAAGTAATGGCGAAAATGAAATGACCTCCTAAAAAGATATGTCTTAAGTAGTACTTTAAAGGAATTAAAATTGTTCACTTCTCGGATATTTGATGGAAGCATGTTCCAGAGCGTAGGGGCAGCAGCATGAACTGATCTAGCTGCCATCGAGGGTTTTCCTGGTAATGTGTGTGGGAACAGTAAGCAGTTCATTATTGGATTGCAGAGAATATTTAGAAGGTTGCCTGATATTAATGATGTCGGTAACATATTTGGGTGCAAATCCGTGAATAGCCTTAAAAATGATGATAAGTAGCAGGTAGCCAGTGAAGCGAGTACACGGTAGGTGATATATGACAGTATCGAGGAACTGAACAAACAAGGCGGGCTGCACTATTTTGAACTCGGAACTTTTGCAGATGTTTGGCAGGTAAACTATACAGCAAAGACAGGCCTAACAAGTCGCCCTCTTGGTGAGCCAATTTTTGCCCCTGATTAAACAGTGAAACAGTTATTCTGGATACTGGTATAACTCTGCCATTGGTTTTTATTCCGTCTAGCTTGAATTGATCCGTTCCAACTACAAACTCTTGCATATGATCGGCAACAAGAACAAGACATATCGTTCTTTTCTTCTTCATACTGTAGCCAATTTCTTCGAAGTCCCCTGTCATCCACAAGCCACGTCGTCTTCCAACCTCTCTCTCTCCTCTCCTCATATTCTCTACCCTGCTCCAATGAGGCAACTATGAGTCTGGCTACTTCAACATTTTCTGCTCCTCTATCTGAACGCACTCGAGAGGGCAGGCCATATTTCTCGACTGCAACCAAGAAAAAGTCAAGAACGATTGATGCTTTTTTATTGGTTGCGCATTTCAAGTATGTTTTTATGTGGGAATATCCATGAATACAACTGTGAACATCAAAATACCATCTAATTTATGAACATCATCGTTATACCACAAAGCGTTTGGCCCAGGCATGTTACATGGACTACGTACTGTTGCTTGATTCCAGCGCAGGAGTACATTGATAGGATCTAGTCGATTTATCTTCTTCCTTACTCGATGCCGAGGAGTGTTTATACCCTTGCATTTTCCTAAAGCGTACCATGTAAATACTCCTTTATCAATCAAAGAAACGGCAATCCTTTCACATGCACTACGAGCAGAATCAATACGTGCCAGTATATTAATTATCCAAAGCTGAAACAGTAACTTGTTCAAGGTATTCGGGTGCTTGACATACAACTCAAAGGAAGCCACAGGACATTAAGGACCAGGCTTCTCGAACATCACACCACCGTCAAAACCTTTTGCAAACGTATCTGGTTACTTTACCATCATCGCTGAATGAAAAACTCTTTTTCTTTAGCTGACAAAGATTTTTCCGTCCACGGCGGCAAAAGCACAACATCACCTCCAAGAAAACCTTGTTTTGAATTGTTTCGGAAATATTTACATCAAATACACTACTTTTGTAGATATTCTTCGCATATCGGTGGCATGCGTTCAACTTTTGCGAGTCCTTGTTGTTTGAGCTCAACACACGTTAGTGTTGAGTTCTTAGGGTTCGTATTCTACTATAGAGAATAAACGTACGCGCAGAGATCTGTGGTCTCACTCTGACAATACTTTATTGAACTCAATATAAAACTGATTATCTATCTACGCTACTACAATTATATATCATTGATTGATCACGTGATTACAATCTTAACTCACACGTCATACTTATCGATCATGGCTAATAATAGATCATTATCCAAAACACTACAATCCTCACTGCTGTTAGTCATCTACTGCTGGTCGCATATCATAGGATTCAGTGAAAAAGTGACCCTAGCTTCCTTGCTGGAAGAAAGCACCCAATAAATAATAACCCAATGTTATGTTTCTGTAATTGGTAGGTCGTTTGGAGACATATTTGGCCTTTACGTTTTGACAATCTAAATTTATTCTTTGCATGCAGTTTATATGACAAGAGCTGTGTTGGTTTTGTCATGCTACAATATACGACAGGTTAAAATGTAGATGTATATTAATAATTCTTTGAATGAAACGTGTTTTGGTGAAGACATAGCCCGGGCTGTTTGTACGTGTGATTGGCAAGAAGAGTCTGGGGAGAGGAAAGAGTATCCACTTCTTCCTTCCAACTACTGTTGGTTCCAGGTCCCTGACCTTGCAGCTAACACACTGGGCCCGGTTGCTCGAAAGTTGGTTAACGTTAACCAATGGTTAAAATTTTAACTCATGTTTGGGTTTACTTCCTTATTGACTGAATTGCTCTTTCATGTCGGGTTTACGTGATTGTGTTTCTGAGGAATATTGCAATAATGCTTTATAGGCACCGGATTACGTATTCCTAGATGAAGACATCAAATTTCGAGCAACCGGGCCCAGGTCTTCATATATGTAGGACAGGGTTTGGGGTAGAAGTAACATAGTAATTGTGTTATCTTGATCTTCCCTTACAGAGCACGTCGACAGATCATCTATCCCCTAGATCAGCTAGGCGGCAATGAACCATCGGAACGTATTCTGGAAAACAAGGTATAAATGGAAACAAAAAACTATGAAGTTGGTTGTGTCGGGATTAGCATAAGAATGTTGCTTTTTTACAAGAATGTGTTATTTACACTTTTCACCTTGGAAGCCATGTTTTAATTTCAAGTTAACTTGTAAACTGAGCTTCTAGTGTTTTTTCAATATTCTTACCGAAGAGTGAGGAGTAAAAAATAATAACTTAGCTTGATGGTAGAATGTTTACACTCGTTTTTGTCACGCAGGATTCATTTTCACTCTGCCACTTGAACAGAAAGTTAACACTGGAGCCAAAGGTAAGGTATTACTTTAGTGATGGATAAGAGATGAAGGTGTGTAGTGATCATGGAACGTAAACCTTGTTTGTTTGCTGTTTATCTGTTTTTCACAACCTCGGAGGGAGCATTGCGATTGGTGTGTTCTTCCATTGTAAACGCATTAAGGCTTGCAAAGTGCGTGCTAAAAACAGTTGTTATTATTATTATTATTATTATTATTATTATTATTATTATTATTATTCCATTTCCGTGTCTGTTTCCAGCAAACCTGTTTTTCGCTAGAATGCGAGGGACGGAAGCAAAAGCAGAAACAAAAGAAGAAAGAAGCCTTCTGCTCTTTCCATCTCCACTTCCATCACCGTTTATTGATTTTCACAGTCACGCAATGCACCTTCTCTTTCCGCTTCTGCTTTTGTTGCTATTGAAAACCAAGATTAAAACAAAGAATTGTTAACGGTCTGTCATGGCATCACAGGTGACGATCAATGCGCGTATTGTCGTGGTAGGAGCTTCAGATGTTGGGATTTCATTCCTAGAAACGTTTGTGTTTTGGTAAGTGTTATTATACTGAATGCTACTTTGTATTATTCAAATGGTCGTGATCTGGGTAACATATTTACTAACGGCAAATTGGACACATTCCAACCACTTACTTATAGTGTCTGTACATACTTACGAGTATGAAATTGCTTCTTTACAACACAAAGACTGATTATCTGTTTCCCAAACCTTGTACAAATCTAGTATAGATGAATGTCTTGTACATGTCTTTGATTTTCACGTTTTTCACATACCGGTATGTTCATTTGTACATTTTTATCCCAGAGACCCAACAAGTACTGCCACACAAAATGTAATGTGAACCACAGAAACAATAGAGCTCAGCAAATTCTCAAGTGTACAGTGTAGTAAAATGTCCTGTTTTACTAGCCTCCTCCGCAGGCAACTCTAGATGGCAATTTTTAAAAGGAATTATGTTGAGTGATGGTAGATGAGGACACTCGCGCCTCACTTCACTTCAGCGGCTCGTTCAGGGCCTTCGGCCACTCGATTTCCTTTGCCCTCATTAGCCTTATATCAGTCCTCATTTACCATCACTCAACATGATTCCTTTTATTTCAATTTGTCGATAAAATTACCATCTAGAGTTGCCTGCGGAGGCTATATAGTACCATGCATGGCGGAATGTAATAATAAAAATGTCTGGTATTTGAGTACCGCCCATCGCGAACGATACGAACAGTTTTTGGCGCTACCATTCCAAAGAGCATCCGTTCCTCAATTGATTGGACCTGGACGATAGGGGCACTCCTAAGACCACAGATGGCCGACTGACGTGAACGTCAAATGGGAGGGGCAAGCAACTGCCAATCATTAATCCATAGCACCGGGCACAGTGCTTTTTATATTACTTCGCAGCCGCGACTTCACGAAGTCAGAACACTTCCTGTTCAGCCGGATGGACGCCCGAGGCAAAATAAGGTTTGTCAGTTTTTATTCAAGCAGCAGGATATTTGTAGAGGGAAATACTTATCTTCAAAATGTACTTTGCGCAAATGTTTTGATTTGCTTCTTTCCCCAATTTCACGTCCTATTGAATACACAACGTCCTTCTCTTGCGCATGTTTGTTTATTGTTCTATAAAAGAACGTGCTCTGGTAAACGCAACTCCCTCTCAATGGAAGTATACCCTTCTTGAGCTCAGAAATAAGTTCAAAACTTTGTGCTTAATTTTTCTTTACAAAGAATTTCTCGTGTCCTTATTCTTTTCCCATCACTCTTCATATCATAAGATAAGAACATGTTAATTACCGAAAAGTGGTTCTAAGGGCCCCGAGATGAGTTTCAAATGACATTTTCCCATCACATCTCAGACAGTACGGAGCTACGCGCAGTTTTGATACAACAATTACATCATGACATTGGCACCAAATGATAATTGTGGGTTGCAGACGCTTTGTTGCTGGACACAACAGATGAGCTATTGTGTGTTGTGGGTATATAAGGCAGCCAAATAGTTTGTAGACACATAGCCACATATATGTGTGGGGCAGGATCATTTAAAACAAGCCTTTAGGATTGGATTGATCAAGGTAGGCAGATCACTGAGTTATGTTCGAGACCCCAGTTTCAAGCTATGATCTAGCTAAACAAATCTAAGTTGTAACTAGGAAAATTTTAAACAAAATATGAAAATGTTTTCACCATAATTGTCTTGGTATTAAAATTAGAACATTGATGATTTTTAGGAATTCCACTAAAATTTATCAGTAGGTACTGTGACTCTATAGAAGAATCGCGCTTGTTTCTTTTGTCAATATATTTTGAGTATGTGTGCTTTGTTTGCCTTCTTCTCACATCACAGGTTCAGTTCTGAGCATGTTCGGGCTCCATTGTAGACTTGACGGCTCTTTTATCTTTCATTCTCCGTGTTTGCTTGTTTTAGCATGGGAAGTGCAATGGCGCGGCTGCAAGTCTTGATGTTGACTCAGTGAATGTTTGCTTTTCATAGAACCATTCTTCATCATTATAAGTGAGTAGTATCTGGTAACTAGCTTTCCTTTTCAAATAAAAATACTGACGGCTACTTTCATGAAAAAACATATGAAATCATAGAAATATACCCTAGATGGGATATTCACGTATTGATGGAATGATGCACGAGCCCTTGTTTATCCATCACAAATTTTATTGCCCATCAAATACTAAACTGATTTATAAGGGGATGGAGTGCTTTTCGTTTTCAAAAACAATGAAAAAGCGAGATGTAGTGATTTTGGTTTAATCTTGCCGATAATCAAAACAAACTTCAATCACTTAACGGGTCCTTGGGCATGTTAGGCAAACATTTATATCGATCGACGAAATGATTAAAAAAAAAGAACTACGAAACGGCATTTTAATAATTTTAAAAATCATTAACTGGATGAAATGAGGACCCAAAAGAAGGACCGCTTCACTTATCGAAATATCCGGAAACCAAATGATCTTGCCAGTTCATTCCTCTGATTTATATTCAGTAGTTTACTTGTTACTAGTAGTAGTAAACTAGCTGCCTTGTTGCTTGTTTAAAAGAACACACCGAAGAGCCTCACCTGTGGAGGAGGCAGGTAAACTAGATAAGTAATTTAGAGGTCGGAGAAGCTCTTCAACTGAACATTTAACTGGATTAGTACTGGATTAGCAAACTCCTTTCGTGATTGGGAACTTTGATTAACACATAAGATAAGAAAACAAATTTACAGATGGTAAATGTAGTGGTGGGAAAAGGTAATTTTATCCTAGTTAAAACAATTTCCGCGTATACAAATCGGCGGAAGTAAGCTCGTTGTGTTAATACCGATCGGTTTTCGATGTCAGTCTTCTAAATTTGGAATCGTTCCAAGCTTGTTTTGTGAAATAATTTTATAATCGAATTGTTTGAAACGAAAAAAGCACACTGAATTATTGCGGTGCTTTTTTGAAACAAAATCAGCTTTCTTTTTTCAAGACAAAGTGAGTAAACACGAGTTCTAAATTCTCTTTCTGTATTTTGTTTCGTTTTTTATTTCTCCCTGACGGAATTTTTTTCGTCTTCAATATATCATGATACACTGGACATGAAACATTTGTTATGTTTTTGTTGTAGAATTGAACCGAATTTTGCATTAGGCCCGTGTAAATTTTCCGTGACCAATCAATGCAATTCTTCGAATGAAATAGAAATATGAGGCTAGTAACATAATGATAATTGTCGGAACAAACAAACAGCGCTGTTGACAATAGTGTCCGGTGCAATATCCAGACACAAACAATTCGTGTCTGAGCCACAAACCATCCGCAACACACCCAAAAATGGCTATCACCCTCGCTACTCACGTACAACATGGCACATCTGTATCATTCGCCACTTGGCTACAATGTGCAATGTACAAAGGATTAGTAGTTGAACCTCATGTACAGAAGTACACCAGCGCTTTACATTATGTAGTACTAAAGCATTTGTGTAGTGAGCATTTGTGTAGCCACGAATAGGCCTGTAGCTATTACATAGTCATACTCATAGCATGAAGGATTTTTAACTAATGATAATTATTGTATTGAGAACGCGCCAAATATTTTCAGAAATTCAAGTCGCTGTTTTCAACATAATTCTTCGTGCTGTTGTTATGTCTGTTATCCACAGTTGGCGCCCAACAAGCGTGAGTACCTTCTCGATAGTTTTTTTCTAAAAGTACTATTAGTATTAATCCATTGAATCCTGACAGTTCGTTTCAAAACGAAGTTAGATGACCTTACTCAACACATGGCAAGAAAACACGAATTGTAATCAATCAAATAAAAGCTCTTGATGAGTACTATCAAACATAGATTTGTCCCTGCTTTCTGAAGCAGCTAGCAGATAACAAGTTTCAAAAGAAGCCGGCTAAAATTCTCACTAAATGAGAAGTTTCCAAGAAGACCTAAATTCTAAAAACTAAAAAAGCTAAACTCTAAAGTTACGTTTTTCCAGTAATGTAAGCAAAGTAGGCGACAAAAGTCGCTCTTAAAAATGTAGATATTTGCTACCATGCTATACGCTACCGCGCTGTCGACCATTCCAGTCGTCACGGAAGATCTGTCAAAATTGAGTGAACTGTCATCGCCTTTCAATATATACTCGTCATGAAAGAAGTGGTAGTCGTAGATGCGATTTTTCTTCCTTGCCAGCGAGAAATATTTTCTTTGGGTTCTTTGCGAGGGAGATATTTCTCGCTGCCAAGGAAAATTAGCGTCTGTCGGTAGGCTAATGAATTGGTTTTGAAGGTGCCCAATGATTTTCTTGCTATGCTTCTGACTCGGCCGATTTTTTTAGAAAAAAAACTTTCACTTTGCCCCACGAAGAGACAGAACATTATCATGTTGAATCTGCTGACCAGCTTCAAATATTCAACCGCCGTTCGATAAACGCGGCCGTTAGACCTATGTCCCAATTACACAACATTTACTGAATTGGTTTTTACATTTTTGTAAGGTTAAACGACGTTTTTCACGTGGTTTTACACCAGTGTCTATTATTTAACTTGGCCAAAAAGATGTGCAACACAACACTCAATCATCGTCTTTGTCTCGGCCTAGAGTTATGAAGATAGACGGCTTGGGAACGAGTTTACCAAATTCGCTTCTTTTCCGGGGTTCGTAAATTTCTATCCATATAGTCAATGTTTTTCACTCTATGTTAGCGAGGGTTTCGCAATTTTCGTTCAGTCTAAAAACTAGGGACATGTAGGTCTAGAAAAGGAATGTACAAACACGTACAAAGGTGTGCCGCTGCAGTTTCCCGATCGCGCGCGGGACCCACTGCGTGTCTAATTATCCCCGCACCACCCGCAGGCCGTTCACAATCGGCTGGTGCTACCGAGACACGTGTCATCACTTTCTTCGACGCCACCCCACCAATACAATCGTCGGCTTACCCACAGCCATATCCACGCGCATGCAATTACGATGTAAACGAACCGAACGAATCGCATCAAATCGTACAGTTTATCCTACGGTTAATCGGCCCATTGGCATTGCAGCAAGAGCAACAACATCTTTCTTCTTGATCTTTATTTGAACTTTGCTTTTACAAAGTTCATTGGTAACTGCTTATAGTACAAAATAGTTATAGCATTTTTCAGAATCACTGAAAAACGAATAATGAATATAGCTAGGGTACCGGACCTAAACTAGTATAGGCCGGTGGCAGAAGATGGCGCTGAGACTGCTGAGCGTATGGAGTCAGACTTGATTTGGCACGGGGACAAACAATAAGACAAACGTGAAAATATACAAATATCGCATTTACATTTGATCCATACATGATACAAATTTACACAATAAAAGACTGGTACAAACTGCAAAAGAAGCGAAAGAGTCTTTTCGTTGGAAACTTTGTCAATTTAAAATTTCACTGTAAATAGTAAATTTAATCTCGCTATCAAAATATGACAATGAAGATTCGAGACTAGAGTTGACCAGAGTTCAAGCGTGCTGTACATTGTTTGTATATACATCGTCTTTTGTCTATTAATTTTGTCTAAAAAAAGAAGTTGAACTATTTTTAAAATGCACATGAAACATTCTTCAAATGTTCGTTCCCACTGCCGGAATGCCATGCAAGAAGCAAGGTGACAAATAAATAAATAAATAAACAAACTGACGCACAGACCGGCAAATAGAAAGACAGCGCACGTGGAGTGACAGCTGGTGAGACAGAGAACTCCTGTAAATCATATGTGACAAACCAACTTTCCACCTGGAATTTATATACTTAGTCTTTTAATACTTCAACACAATCACAACCGATAATTTAGCTTCAGATTTAATATCCAATAAGTTAAATTTAATGGGTACAGAACTAAAGTGTCTACAGAGAGCGTTTCAAATCAACACTCGACTGTTTCATAGTGCATTTTAAAAATAGTCCAACTTCTTTTTTTAGACAAAATTAGTGCCACAAAAGGTATAAGTTGACTGATAAATTGATGAAACAGAGCAAACCTCCAAAAGCACAATCAAATTATTGCAGTGCATATGTAGAACATGACACAGTTACATCCAATATTCCAATAATCTCAGTTCAGATAAGTCAATAAGTGAAAAATAATGATTAATGGATACTGAACTGCAGTCAGTACTTTTACAAAAATCAACACTCCACTGAACACAGATAGAAACAGTCAATCACTGTAGACCGAGGCAAAGTGTTGAAATAAAAGCAGCTAGCAAGCAGAGGCACGATCAGACGATTGCCTCCTATGTACATGTATATCTAGCACATTTTAACAAGAAAGGGGCCTCATGGACCAGTCCATATTTGGCTATCTAGAGTGTTGTTTCTGGCACAATTAACACCCTAACAAGCGCCATATTATATTTCTCTGCCTTCATGCTATAATTTCTCACACAGAGGCCTCGGCCACATTGAATGAACTCAGAACTGGCCTTGCCAAGCCACATGGTGGAAAAACCTTACTGAATACGCTAAAAACACCCATCTGAAATGTTTCATTTCTGCGCCTTGCCCCACCAGAACTAAGTCTAAGGCCAAATCTTTTAGTTTAGAGTAATCAACAATAAGTGCACATAGTATGTGTCTCTAGGTTTGTTATAGTGAAAACGGTATTTAATTTGAGCCGCGTCAGTGTTCGCCGGTCTATGACCTTTTTTACAACCTTATTTTGAAGCGCCTGTTAACGGACTAGGTATGTACCATTTATCTTAGCGCAGTGCTTCCTCGTTATCGAGAGACAACCTCTATATACTGAGGCAAGGCAATGGTTGCAGCACACGTGTACCACCACATTGTGACCCACACTGACAGCACCGAGGCGGGGCAAAGCCAACATGGCCGGCGGTAACACCTCCATTACTCTAGTATCATTATTAAATTATTTTCAGAAACTCTCACCTCCCATAAAGGATAAATATACTCTTTATCTTTTCCGCCAACATTAGATAAAAACACGCAAGCCAAACGGAGTGCTTCCTGTTTTTGCTGTTGCAAATCCTTTGTACAAACACTGATAATACTGATTTTAGTACAGCCACAAATATGAACAAAAGCCTTTTGAAATCCCAAGACAATATGATACGAACGATTTTGCGGATTAGGCTCGCGATAACGTCGGAATCTTGACATAAGTCATAAGAACTCGTTGCTTTGAGGTTGCTCTCAACTACTTTGACCGCACGAAGATTGCATAGTCATCAAATATTCAGATTTTATCATAATCAAGTAACTATGTTTCTTCGTTAGTGTCAGTAAAACTATCAACTGCTTCCTGAAACAGCTACTAATTTGCTGAAATAAAACTATGATAATTGTTTGGTCACGCGCCGGGAGGATCGTGTTCCTGTTTGTACGTTAATCAGTCGGATCAGGTACTTCGCAGACAGCTAGTTCTCACGCAGCTTCGTGCACAAGCTTGCTTGGCTGTCGGGGTGGTTTGCAATCGTTGTTACAGCCAGCGGAGGTAAGCCCTGTTTTATTATGAAAATATTTCTCATGGCACTTTTACTGTGAATCATGCAGTAGTAAAGTTCCTGTCTTGGTGGCAATTTTATGTACACGCAGCGTGAGCTAGCTTTTATGGTTCTTTTCAGACCGGAGACTAGACTATATATATACACGCATGTAATATACATACGTTCTCTTGCTAGCTTTGCTGATTTTCTTATCTTTCTTCTGCACGAAAGGGAATTTCTAAAGTGTCTTTACTCCTTATTAATAGTACATACTTCAAAAGATCCGTTTAGCATCGGGGTCCGGTTAGTTTGATGGGGAAGTGCGTGTTAAAATGTGCCATGATTCCAAAGTTGCGTGCTTTATGATGCCCATTCAAAGCATAGTGCAGACAAGAGAAGTCAAGGTTTCAGATTTATATCAACTTTAAATAGCACGTTTCTCGAGTTTCTTGTAAATTGGCTCGTCGGCTAGTAAGCGGATTTTAAAACGTTGCCGCAATGTGTTAGCTTGCACCCTCCAAGTTCCATAACATTGACAGCCACAAAAACTGATAAAGAGGGTCGAGACCTCATGTTGAAATTGGCTGAACAAAATCTGTGAACAGGCCAACTACATAGTCATAGGTCACGAGGGGAACACGTTCGCTTCTCTGTTAATAATGGTAGCTTGTCGCCCCGCATAGGGCAGAAGACAGAGAACGTAGTGTTGTCGAGTTGCCGAAAATATATAAGACATTCAGATGACGGCTATACGACTTAATTTTGGATGCTTTGCCTTTTGGCTTTTCATGGATGAATTCCTCTCCAACTAGGCTGGAACAATCCATATAGAAAATATAACAATTAACATGGCCTTCTCTGAGTATAGAGCTAGAGGTATCCGATTTTTAGCTAGCCAGATTCTCCTGGTATTTGGTTAATCAAATGCGATAGTAATCTGTAATGCATGGTCATATATCATAACTGTCGTTGTGGTTTAGTTGCTAAACAAATCTGTCGGGGAAGGTATGTTTCTTAATCTACTCTTTAATGCTATTACAAGTAAATCACTTGTGCAATTTGTTGGTCAATAGTATAATGAACGTTCTAACAGGGTGGCGTAAGGAACTCTACCGTGACCTACATTTTGGTCAGAGCTTAAAAGCCAAAGTAAGATTAGGTTTCGCAAAGTTCAGAACGTTCAGACGAGTGATAATGGAGTTTATTCTATGAGACAAACAGTGAATAGTTCAATTTCCGCGTTTTTCCTTATCACTGATAGTCGGCTACATTCTATTCCTTTTTCAAAATACATCATGTTTTCCATTTACTTTAGTTTATTTACAGTGTTTTTCTAGACGTAACAAGATATATGCGAACACAACGTAACACTAAGGGGCTTTGATCAACTGCTTTAGCGACGCAAATTTCAGTAATACTTGACTTCTGACCTAGAGCACAGCCGATATATTACATGTTGCTTGCATGAGACAGAGTATTTTAATACTGATAGACTGCAGATTGACAAGAAATGTATTCCAGTGTCAGTATCGCGTATCGGTTAGTAAGGGACGGACAAGATTATCATGATGTTGTAATTGTCTGAGGTATAGTAGGATGTTGTGCAGAATCCCCAATGCTGTTTTTTTCATTAATTTTTCATTAACTAGCAATGGTACGCCAAACTTGTAAGCGTTTTATTTTTTGTTTATACTGTTGTGCAAAACTCATGACAAAGCCTTTTTGAATTATTTTAAAGCTAGTACAGTAGTAGAAGATATTTACAAAATGTTTATAGTTTTACTGATCAAAACTGAAAACACTACCACCTCTCCCAAAGTGCAGAGCCTTATATATACCTTCATTTCCTCTTCAACGAATTGTTTTGTATTTCAATTTTGATATATATTTGTTCTTTGGATTGAAGACAGCTTGTGTCTAAAACTCTGGGCGTATCTACCTATAACTAAATGCAGAGGTCAGAGTGTGGGTTTGGTGGAACTGAGAGAATTTGAATAAATTTCGAAGTGTTTTGATATGTGTTTTAAAAATCACTTTTTCGAATGTTTGAGAATTGATGAACGTTTTTTGAGAATAAATGTATGCAAACCCAGCCTTTTTTCATCACATGTCCAAACACGTCACGGTACTGAGTGATTCCAGGTATGTTATAAAAAGTTGATTTTGAGGGTTCTAGAAGTGAATTGTATAAAAGATAGTAAATAGTTAATTTAGTAGCATGGGCTGGGTATATCCTAGGATGTTGGTTATTTGACAATGCTGCTTTTGGAGCTTGATGGACGTTATTGATCTTTTTGATCGAAATTAAAGGACAGACCTGTTATCTGGCCACCCTTGACCACCCCCACTCCCTCCCCTCGCCATAAAAAAACTTATTAATTCACTCTAATTGCTAGTTCAATATTGTCCTGACTCCATTTTTGCGTCTCAAAATATCTGAAGTGTAGAGAAAAGGCATCAAACAAACAATTCAATTCGATGAAAATATTCAGCAAAAGCAAAACATAAAAATATTATTTTGAGCTGAAGCACAAGATAGAATAGATCACGATAATAATTAATAGTAAAACTTGCTGTCAAATTTAATTCCATGGATTCAGAAATAGCGATGGCCTTAATTACTGAACACTGTGGTTTGGCGCATCATCATTTAGGAATGTTCCAGAACTGTGTACACGTTCTTGAATTCATCCGAACACTCCTTTATTGTACTCAATTGACTGCTGTACTAGAATTACTGTGTTATCAACTAGTGAGTGTTTTATAAAGCATGATACAGGAAGAAGTTAAAAGATTATCAGTTTTAATCCAAAGCCGCTAAACTTAGCATTTAACTGTGTGTGCAAACAGCCATGAAAAGATAATTGTATAGCACTATACGAATGAAAGACAAGTGTTATAAGACTCATGAGAATGGCCCTACAAGGAACGTTCATTTCGTAATGGTCACACTCTATTTCTGCTACTCTAGTTAAGTTAAGGTCTGCTCCAGCATGAAATAGCACAAAAATCCTCTCTTTCACTGAGTTGAATTTCAACCAAATTTGGCCTGATTTTGGTTGCTTGGTTGTAATGGAAACCCAATGACGTCACAACATGGCGGCCATATTGGATTCAGTTTTGTCTTGAAGTGGATTTCATAACCACTTAGACATTGAAATGTTTAACTTTTGGCATGTATTAACATTGCTGACATTTATATCTAAATACATCTAATTGGAAAGGTGGGAAAACATTTTTGAAGAACGTTTTGAAAAAACTAGAACATAAAAAAATCCAACCTTTTCCAACCTTTCCAATTAGTTTGATAACTCTTGATGACTACCACAGTCTGTTTGGGCTATAAATTCCCACCATTTATGCAAGAAGGATGCAACGTTTTAGCCAATATGGCCACCATTTTGTCACGTGTTCTTGTTTCTATGGTAACAAGTATCTAAAATGCTCCTGTCAAAGTTGTATATTTTGGATGACATCGTACGAAATTGAACGAGTTAGAAAAAATCATGATTTGGCGAGCTTGGAGCCATACCTTAACATCACTGAGTATGTGTTAAGATATTATAACATTTCTGCCCGTCCTGAAAGGCCCTGAAAGGCGACAAATGTATTTTAAAAATGTGAGATAGGAATCTTCGAATATGGAGCTGTACTATAAATCTTACATGATTCTATCCCGCTCTACAACAGTATACAGCCCTCTTAGACGCCAGTGTCAGCTTTTATCTTAATGAAGTTGTACTCAGTACATATACGAGAAAGTATGAAGGAAGGAAGTACCAATGCCAAATGGGGTTTCAGAATTAAATTCTCCGTGGATCGGGTAGAGTAATTTTGAATCAGCAGATATTCTCAAATGATTATATTCAAAGTATCTAATATGCGTTACGAAAAGCTAGCTAGGGAAGGAATACACTGGCATGAATGGAGTAGCCACATAGCCGACCTGTACACGATAACATTCCCGTTCGTCCTGAGAATTGGTTTAGATTTTGGCACGCCGATAAACCTTAGCCTTAGGAGAATCAGTACAATTGTAAACGAATGTGGGCAGACGTCATTCTTGTTCAAATGAACGTATACAATTGTAGGAGAAACAAAACTTTGCGGTCAGTGGGAACCACATGACTCCAAAAGCGTACGTCGTTTTGCGCATTCCAAGTTTTCCCGCCCGCCTACCCCGACATGCTGTCTCCCCTTTCACACCCTCTCCCGCAGCAATGTGAAAATTGTGCAGTTCTGATATTTGGACGCGTGTTTAAAACATTTTTCTTTGTTTCCTATATTTTCCAAGTATATTTTGTTTAGACTATGAACGGATCTTTGTAATGACTGTACAAATTCCAATATGCGTCGGAGTGTTGACTACATGCGTGGGAAACTCGGAGTAATAATAATAATAATAATAATAATAAACTTTATTTATATAGCGCTAATTCCGTTTAGCCCAAAAGCGCTTTACAATATCTATATATAAAATAAAAAAATTCCTGAATTTACAATCTTTAAAATCTGTGATACTTCCCTAGGCTAGACCATTGCGTAAACGAAGCCTCTTCATTTCATCTTCGAACTTTTCTCTATATACCCCGTTCGGCCAAAACTTAGGCCCCGTCCACACGTATCTTGATATTTTCGAATTCGGAACTTTTTCTTTGCGGATTCGCCTTCCGTCCACACGTATCCGGCAAATCCGGTATGCGAATCCGCAACGTTTGAATCCGTTCTCCAGAGTGGAAAGTTTCAGCGAATACGCAAAGAATCCGGAATCGTGTGGACGGCGAATCTGGATATTTTTTTATGCCGTGACGTAAATGCTGGCTTCTGCGCATGCTCTGTTGACAATATTAACAGAGGAGTCCTGGATTCTAGAGTGAATTCTGATACGCGTGGACGGGCGCATTCGATTCGAAAACGTTAAGTGTGGACGCGAAAATTTTTAAATCCGCAACCAACAATTTGCGGATTCAAAATTATCCGGATTCGTGTGGATGAGGCCTTTATTCTCCTAACAAATGACAACTACATCCCACTCTTATTTTAAAATCTTATTAAAATGCAATGCCCCATTTCCAAAACATTTCCTACATTCTAATTTCGGAAGCTACGTTTAATTATATCAATACTGTCACAATAATTTAGACTAGTTTTCATTGTAAATCCTAAATATAAATAACAAAGATAGTATCTAGGCAAATTCCCCGAAACCGCTCAGTACTGACAATATTTCAAATGGAAGAAATGTTATTGTATGATGCGAAGTAAAACAAAAATTGTTTGAAGGATTCTTGATGATCTCCCGCGAGCTATTGCATGAATCAATTTAATTAAAACGTGTGTCTGCCCACATGATTTATTTTTTACTGAAAGTAGAAAAGAACTGTTCTCAGTTGAATTTGTGTTGATTGTACTTTGCTAATGATAGTAGCAGGAAAGGTGTTAATCTGATGGATTATGGAATGTAAGTGAGAGAATTTGTTCTTACTTCAGTTTAGAGCTCTTAAGCATAGCCAACAATATCGTTGTAAACACTTCCTTTGAAACCTTTGTGTAAATCTATTTAATGGCATTAGAAAATAGAGCTAAAAAGACTTCATCAGGAGTAAAACAAAACACAGAAGTGTTTTCCGGAAGTTTTATAGTCTTCAGAAAAGCGATCTGATTATACACAAAGATGTTTTAGACAAGATATTTGCTGGCACTGAACGTCTGAAGCAACAAACAAAACTAGATACTACCGAAATGAGATTGTTATCACGTTGTTGTGTGTGAGAGTCTACAAAAGATTTGAAGACTGGTTTAGTTTATCGCTGTATCGATCTATCGTTAACAATGAAATCACTTCAAGCGAGTTATTACAAATGATAATGAAAGCAAGCTGGAGATTATACACGAAGAACTGACTGGTCTTGCTACCAAAACAACCGAGTAAAACATGAGAATTTGTAAAGGTTCAATCGAGTCAATACAAATGCTACACCTTTCATTTCTAGTTACGCAATGTATAAACTATAATCTTGTACTGTAAGTGGTTCTTTTAGAAAATAACAAAACTTATGCAAATACACAATCTAATACAACAGTTAGATCTATTTATACGACGTCGTGGAAGTAAGGTTTCATTGAAAGAAAAAAGAATCTTGAATGGATGAGTAAACATTTATTGTCTTGATCTTGGAGGCTGAACTTTCTCTTCAGCAAGTAGAATAAAATATACAAACAGCGAGAGAAAGGATAGTGAGTGAATGGAGTTGCACTCAACCATGTCCAGCCCCAAGGCAATACTTATACGGTTTGCAGACGTTTGAATGAAAGCAGGTCCATGGGGCGCTGGGAAAACGTCAAGTGAAACCAGGCCACTTGTGTGTAAAACAACTCATGCGTGTTTTGTTTGCATCCCTTGCAGAGTCAATATCTCGCGGGGCACCTGAGTTACACATACAACACCACTCTAACAGCAGAGAATAGTCTGAAGGGCGCATTGAACTGAGCTGTGACCCAACTCACTCCTGAAGGCAATGGCGAAATTGTTTGGTACCTTTATACTGCTTAGTCTCTGGTTGGTCTTACAAATCGGCTTCATTTCGAGCTCCGGTAATAAGGTCAAACTCAAGAGATCGAGGCTTTCCAGAGAGAAGCTAGAAGTTAGACGTGTACTTGGAGAATCGCGAACCCGTTTCACAGGAATATTTAGAGAAGATTTCACAGCTTCAGTAGCCCTTGTTGAGGGAAACGAGACAGCTGAAGAACTTTCAAGAGACCTATCATACGAAACCGCTTGGCCCAGAAACGGCAGGCGAAAGGCTACAATTGTAAAAGTCTTGAACCATGAGAACGCAAAGAAGAGAAAAATAGAGCGATTTCCACTCCACGATAGCAAAGATGTCCCAGCCTTCCTTAAGCGCCACATGTATCTACGACGCCAGCGAAGAGATATATTCGGTAGAGATAATCGTTTCTACATACCAGCTCGGAGTTTTGCCCAGAAGTTTCCATTCGCTTCTGTGGTGAAAATTTCCACTGGTTGTACCGGCGCGCTGGTTTCACCTCGACATGCTATTACAGCTGCGCACTGCGTCCATAGCGGGAAAGATTATGTCGATGGTTTCAGAAACCTCCGAGTTGGCCTACTCCAACGCGATGGGACTTTCCTATGGATAGCTGTATCACATGCCAAGCTTCCTCTGGCTTGGGTAAATGGTAGCGACAAGTCAGCCTCCAAGTACGACTATGTCATTCTTAAACTATCGAAGAAACACAAGCGGCCGTTCTTGCCAATAACGATAAGCGATGGTGAGAGACACGGACGAGGAGACAGAATACATTTCACAGCGTTTGAAGATGACAAGCCAAGAAATACTCTGTGGTACAGGTAAGATTTCTTACACAGTTTTGACGAGTAATTTATTTTACACTGAACTTGTGGCAAGACCTCTAAGGAAATATGTTTAGTTTTGTCCTAGGCATATCTGTGGATACGGTACGTCAAGGAACCAGAACACAGCAGGGTTCTTTTTAAGTGTTCTGCCTGAAAAGGTCAGAAGAAAAAGTTTAATAAAACGTATTAAATCTCAGTGCATCCTTTATTATTGTTGTTGTAGTTGTTGTCATTTCCTTGACGCAGTTTCCTCTGAGAAAACTAAACTTTACAAATCATTGTTTAGAAACTGCGAGAAGTTTGTTGAAGTTTGGACACCCTCCAAACAATGTTCTGCAAAGAGTCCCTTTTCATATTTCGATCCGAATTTATATAAATGCAATAATGATTTATGGTTTATATTTATTCCTCAAACTGTAAATACAAACCATTTCAATATTCAACAAAACATGCAGTTTGTACCGGCTAAATCATTCCACGCATTCTAATATCTTTCCCCTGAGAGCGAGTCAGTGACATCAGTAGTGTTTGGTTGTACAAAAGGTTAAGGTAGCTAACGATTTCAAAAGCAGTGAATGGTTTTTCCCTAATAACCTTCAGGAATATTATATTGGACTCATGTCATTCTGTGAGCCTCCAAAACCTGTACTTTCTTTCTCAAAGGTTCACTGTTCTCTATCAGATCTGGGATGTGCGTTTGTTCACACTTTCAACTGATCTACTGTGCCGGGTTCAAATATTTGGGCACATATTCATATTGTCGATGTAAATACTTATTTCATTGGTGTCATAGCACGGTAACTTCACTAAATCGTGGGATTCAGGAAGAAATTTCTCACTCCGTAAGACCACGTAATTAATACCTTTCAGTCGCTGCAATAGACAAGAGTGTCGCAATCAAAATATGTGCTTCCATTGATAAAATTAAGGAATATTTTCATAGAGAGATTAGTATGTACTGACGAATTCTATTCAATTACATTGTGTGATAAAAACAAAGTCGTTATTTGCGTTCATTATGTGTTTTGTAGTATTCTAATCCAGTTTTGTTTCATCTTGACAACTAAAATAATACTCAAAACGTTAAATAAAATATATATGCGAATACATTAAAAATTTGTAGTATCATTCTAGGACAATAACCTTTAGTTAACACCTAGATAGTGACACTGTCTGTCCAAGCAATTCGTTTCATTTTATGAAATAAATAAAAATGATCTTGTAATGAATGGTATAGTAACTTCCAATGCAGAGCCGTTAATTAAATAAAAATCCACAGTACTTCAGATCTTACAAGAAGACGTGGTTAAACGTTTAGTTGTAAAAAAAATACAATCACGCCGATTTGAAAATTGCTTTGGAAAAATATTTCACTGAAAACTAAATAGATTTTGATTTCCAAAATCAGTTATTACAGTCTATAATCGTATCTGTTATATGGGCAACGTGCAATCACTAGAGAAAAATAATCGTTAAATATTAATAATATAATAATAATACTTATCACATGATGGTCGTGCATGGGACCCTCTCTCAGTGACTCGACGGTTTTTATTCATTTGCAGTGAAAACACATGAAAACGACCTATTTCTTGTTACCTACACGACTTTTACAGTCTTGAAAGACAACATCAGTAATCTGAAAGCAATGAATTTCCTTAATTCAAAAGGATATATCGGGGTTAGAAACATATGGAAGTCACATTTGTTTTCCTTTTTGCTTTTTCTGAACCAGCAACGTCATGGAGCTATTGTAGTACAACACTGAAGTTGAAAATCGCAGAATTCAACCAACAAGATATTGTTAGATTCGATTATTATTTGTAAGATGCCCTTTGTTTTCTGTTTTCCTTGTTGATATATTGATATATAACGCTTTGACAGCCCTTCCTTTGGCTGTCATCTTGATAGCAGTACACAAACTCAATATCCTACAAGATACTTAGCTGAGTTAAACTACAGAGCAATTACTGAATATGTCGGGACGCTTAACAATGGCTAACAGTTCAGTTAGAAACTTCTCAACAATCTCTTCGCGGTGACTCAGTACAGAATGTGTAATTCTCCTGTGAGCGAACCAGTTCGGTACAATCATTTGTGTTTCTGATAGTGATACTGGTATCAGTATGGATGGTCAGTCGGTATATGAAACGTGTTGCTATTGTGATATGAAGAAATCGATTCTTGATCTTTTGTATCATCCGGCAGCAATCCTGGCTGTCAATGGGGCGCCTTCAATTCCGGTATAAGTTCCACCAATATCGTCTTAATAGAAAAATCTATTTTCAACACGTTTAACGAAAGAGACATTTTTGAGCCTGACTCGTTAAGAGCTTTTGTCCTATATCAAACCTTAATGTTGTTTACTTCTTCAACACTTTAGGCGCAATATCGCTAACTAACGAACTGCATTGAAACAAGCACTCAAAGTCAATAGCTGTCAAAGCGGCATATCTTACATATACGAGAATCCACCGCACTTGAAATCCCTCTACATTTTCATGTGCCAATTTGCATTACTGAAGTCGAAAAGTGTTGAGCCTTGCATATAACTTGTGAAGGCCCTCTACAAATGCCCTTTTACACTGACGATTTCTGTTGCGGTCTCCACTGCAATTCTTTTCAATCGCGCTCGAGGCGCAACTTTCAATTGCGTGTACGCGTGTGAAGCACCTGCAATTTCAATGCGATATCTCAACTGGATTTCAACTATGTTGCGACTTCGCTGCTCATTTTTCGCCGGTTTACTGGTCCACCCGAGGAAAGGAAAGCGGCGACTCGCAGTCTGGATGCATTTTGGCGGCGATTTTTTTCGAGCACGAGAAAACTTTAACTATAGAAACCTCGACAAAACTGCATCAAAAATAGCAAAAATTGCCTGTGTAAACAGGCCTTTAATTGGAATTAAAAAAAAATCAGCTTCAATATAAATGACAGTGGTCATGCACAGTTGGAAAAAATTTCGGTGACTGAAGTAATTTCATGTTAACTTGTCATTTACTCGAAAGAAAATTTATTATCTTCTTGTTGTCCTAAATAACTAAGTATGTGTTCCCTAAAGCATGAAGGCTCGAGAGCGAATATCCGGTGGCGGTCAAATATTAATGATTATTGTACTGATTCAAAGGGTTATCGAGCGTTCTTTGAAGCCATTTTTGATTTCTGCCTATACTGGTTTGGTTGATAGTTTTCACAAACTTAAGTGGCTATACTTTGTATTTGAACAAAATTTATGGAAGCAGTTAACATCGGGATGTTGGTTTTGTATACTTATTGTGTAATAATTTTGGATGACTTCCCGAATTGCCCGTTATATATGTTATATGATAATTTTTATTGTTTAGAAATGAACTTTCTCAAGGTCTCGAGGCTAATTAAAACAAGATCTCAACCACCAAACCAGAACAAATTTACATTCTTTTTAGAAAATATTATTAAAAATAGATTAAAATGTTAAGATTGAATCATTTTGGAAAGTTAAAATAGAGTTGAACTATTATTAACATGGTGATTTAGAATTTAGTTTACCATTAACCAAATGAATAATATTGCAGCTCTTCTGTATAATAGACTGGAAGTATTGGCACAATGAATTGTCACTGAGATTGATAATAACACAACAGCGTAGGTTTTACAAAGTAACTCGGATATACTCGCAAATTATTTCTGATAATATGAAGTCCACTGACCATGACGCGAGACGCAATCATTAGCTACAACGCATTTCTGCACAACATAATACGGCACGTACGTTTCTCTTCCAATGTTATTTATTGCAGTTTTAACAAGAAAATACGGCAATAATTTATTTAGAGTGTCATTCTTTTCCACAGACAACAATTACTCTGATTGGCAAAGATTTGATGTTATCGGTCCATTCACACTCTGATGCTATATTAAACATTAACAATGGTCGACGTGATCACTTTCAAACGATTTCATCCGGGGATTTCATCCCTGCCAGCTCTTTGTGGTCAGAGCGTCACGACATGTTCACCTTTCAGCTGACAGTTTATCCAGTTCTTGTTGAATGCATCTTGGACACTTTTCAAGTGACATCAAAAATCGTTCCCCAGCCCACGCTTCTGTGCGGTCTGCAGTAATAATCTTCTTTTTATTATTATTATTTTATTTTTTTATTTTAGTTTTTTATTTAAACATATTTGTTGGAGCGTTTGCTCGAGATCAAAAATGCTCATCTAACGAGCTCACGCATGTTACAACAATAATCTTGTCGAGTGACTTAGTAACACCAGGATTCTCATTCCCAGATCATGCAGAGCCGACGTTATTTTAGGCCTGCAGCGAGGATCAGGAACGAAGGGCTCTGGAATAAAGCACGCCCCGGCGCATGCGCAAACCATCGCTAGCGGGCTTACAGACAGTCTAAATGCCTATAAGATAGTCCGCTGATCGTGGACTGGCTCGTGCTTTGTCCCAGAGCCCTTTGTTCCTCGCCGCAGGCCTAAAAGAACGCGGGCTCTGCGGACGAGATTTAACACCGGTAAATAATGGCTTTACTGATCATGCGCATTAGGCGGGACAGGTCAATTATAGAATGTATCTTTTCCTTCAGTATTCATCTGCCCTCAGCTGCACACCAAAGGGGAGGTAACTGATAATTTCATGCAATAGAATGACGTCATCCTCAGGGTTGCCTCGTTCCAATTTCACCTCGGCTATTCCGTATTCAAATCGGTTTGTTTGTCTGTGTCAGCTACCTCAAAGTTTGGAAGGCTTAAAACATTTCTAATCTTCGATTTATGCCCGTTATCTACGGATTCAAAACCATTGGTTAAATATCGATTAAGCTCCAATCCAAATCTTAAATATTATGTTTAGTATAATTATTGTTTTAAAAACAGCTTCGACGAGATAAGGTCATTACCACGTTAACCTCTAATTCTATTTTTGAATTATACGTTAGTCAGATCTGGCCAATCAGAACCCAAAGAAAACTGGGTCTTGCCACTGTTGATCGAAAGGTCAAGACCGCGCAGCTCGCCAATAAACTCACCAATTTGCGCGCCATAACGAGAACGGAAACTTAGGGCGCGTTTTGTTGGTCTATTCCGAAAACAGAGAAACGCTCCGAAAAAGGAGTAACACGTCTTTTTGGGCTTACTCCAGTTTACTGAGAAATTAGAGTTACTCCGTTTTACTCCATGTATTGAGACAGAGTATATCGAAGTACTCCGGTTTAGGAGTACTCTGAAAACGGATTTCACGTTTTTTTGGGCTTGAGCTTGTGCTATCATCAGTGCTCTCGTGACTTTGTAACTAGTTCCAGGCTCTAAGATTATATGAAACTTGGTGACAACAACACTGACTTACAAATTGCAACACGCCACCTCGGTCACGCAAGCAGGATGATGAATTACTCCGTTTTGAGATTTCGCATTTCTTTCAACTTTCTACTCCGATTTACTCCAGTTTACTCCAAGAGGATTACTCCATTTTCGGAGTAGACCAAAAAAACGCGCCCTTAGCAGTTCTAAGCCATGTGCAGGGGCAAGAAGGGAAGAGTAAAGGCCCTGGGGCGAGGCTGGCACAGGGTCAGACTTCATTCACTCCCATGCAGACCGCGCCTTATTTTCTTCACAGTGGGGGTTTGGAGGCTAGGCTAGTCTGGCCATAGCCAGTTTTGACGATTGCCATGTTCCATGCAGTTGAACAGTGGCTGTCCCCATGCACTCACCTACAGCTCTAGCCAAATAATTTAATGCACAGCTAGGTTTCTAACATGGAAAACCTTGATTATAAATTCCTGATTATATTTCAGATTTTGTCGTGTGGAAGAAGATGGCGCTCATATGCTTTACCACTTCTGTGACGCTAAACCCGGTTCCTCCGGGGCAGGTGTGTACGTGTATCACTATGATACACACAGCAGGGCCTGGGGCAGACGGCTGGTCGCGGTGTTTTCTGGGAATCGCTGGGTAACCTATCCTTATTGGTGGTATATGCCTCCACGTAACTACAACGCCGCAACACGTATCACCACCCTCAAGTTCGCCCAGATATGCAAGTGGATTGGACCCAAACACTGGCCCTGGGAATGTCGCAAATATGTTTCACCGGAAGTTAAGACAGATCCAACCCCAACAGCTTCGAACGTGACGAAAGCCACACCAACGCCAAGACAAACGAGCAAGCGGACAACACAACCAACGGCAAATCACTCATCAACTACAGCAGCTCAGATAAAGGCAACAACAAAGTCCATGTTAACGAAACTTGTAAAACCAACCGCGAGATTAACAACTGTTAGGACGCCATTGACGAAGGAGCCGCCATCGCAGGCGACATCTTTGAATCAGACTTCCACGCCTGCATCTGATAGCACCAAAACTACTCGCAAGGAACGCAAACACAGGCGACAGGGACATGGACATAAAAGAAACAAATTGAAAAAACAACACAAAAGAACTGAACGACCGAGCAGTGCAATTACTGAGAGGCCATCAACAAAGCCATGCAATGAAACGACAACGACTGCGCCGGCGAGAGAGATGGACGTAACTACAGCTGTGAAACCCACGGTTAAGATAGAGCACAATACCGACAACACCGCCCGGAAAGGTCGCAGGGGACGCAAACACAAACGGAATGGTCGCGGACACAAGAGAAATAAAATGGAAAAACAAAACAAGAGATTGAAACACACTCCTCGGCCGGCCACGCCAGGCGGTGCAATGGAACCGACACCAACCAAGCCTTTCATAAAGGGAAGAATATTAAAACCGTAATTAACTTCACTGAATGCGACCTGATAATGTAGACGTGATTTACTGGAGTCTCCATGGAATCGTGTTATATCTTGCCAAAATGACACTCGTGCCAGCCGGCGCGATGTTGCCGTGGTTACGCTGACACCCGACTCCCCAATGGTCGGGGAAACCGAGTTAGTAGAAATTGTATATGGAAATTGGAAGGCAGTATTTATCACTGGGATTTTAAAGAAAACTGCATGAACAGAAAAACTGTAAAGCATTGAACTAGGGAAATAGCGGTAAGACTCGCGTTTATAAATTATATGCTTATTAAAATTATGGTGTGGATTTTATGGTTGGCAAAGCGCATCTGAATGGCTGCCCGTAACAAATTAAATCATATACGTCTCAAACATTTGTAAATGCACATTGTAAGTAAATATGCCGGAAAATACCAGTTATAAGTCCTGGACTTGCATTCGCTGGTAATGGCTTTTGTAAACTTTCCACAATTCCAATTTAATCAATCAACAAACTAACGGAACGCGAAATGCTCGGGAGCCTGGGCTTATAACCGGGAGGCTTATAAGCGGGGGGCTTATAACCCAG
>JANVCJ010011011.1:0-14357 GCA_026413505.1 Epizoanthus ramosus | reverse complement strand
TCCCCCGCTCTCCCTAGCGATCTCTCTCTCGATAGCTATAGCGCGCGAGATATCGTGAGCGAGAGCGCTCGAGAGAGAGAGAGAGAGAGAGAGAGAGAGAGAGAGAGAGAGAGAGAGAGAGAGAGAGTTTAAAGTTTAAAGTTCCCACCATTGGCTCTCATTGATACGCGCCTTCAGATCTGATGGCAATACTGATGTAAGATAAAGTCATGATACTTTACAGTACTATCGAACACATTATTCATTGTCGTTATTGTATATTTTCAATAAAGAAGTATCAGAATACAGGAATGCTTTTTACAAGAACCCAGATTTTTACCGATTATTATCTAATTCTAAAATGACCAGGGGACAAAGAGATCAATCGCGTGAAATAGACTTCCGAGTTGAATTTGTGCCTTCAAAAATGACTGTATTACACACGCCATTATTTACTGAAAATTACAATTATATGAAATCCTTCTAGATCTTGGTTTTAGGAATATACACAAACGTTTTTGTTAAACCGGCTTCAGTTTTCAGTTGACAATTTTATTTCCGTTTCGTTTGAATCTACCAAAAAGTCAAGTGGCACAGACTAAGGAACCTGGGTCGATCACGGTCGATGCTAGTAGATGCATAGGTGTTGAAGCAGTTACCAGCGTTCAGGTAACAAAGTACATACCTCGAGTAACAGTTTCATGAAACGAAAATGTGTCCGTCAAAACATGTTGTAACTGCTTCTGTCAAATATTTCTTATACTGGAAAACTTTGAGAAAATCGTATAAAAATAATTAACTTCACGGAGCGTGAATTTCTTGTAATATGTTTTTTCTTATAATGTCCCTTGTGTCTTGCTCCTATGCATACATTTTAATGCAAATTGAAGTAAAATGAAATAAACGTGGAGAAAAAAATACGTTTGGATTTTAAAAGCATTTTCAAGTACCTCAAGTTCGCCAGTCCAAATTCGTCACAAGCAAGTAAACAAAACCCCACTCCTGGGTAGAAACACCAGTGCGGTGCTGTCAGCCACAAGAGTCCAGTGATGATGCAGTGTGACAATGCAAACATATTATTTTAATAATTAACAAGACATGTTTTCAGTTCTTCTGATATTTTCCCCTAACATTTTACTAATGCGGTTAATGTCATTTGTGTAACCATAGGTTTGTTATCATCTGACATTAGCGTAGGATCGCTGGAATGACCAGAAACTATAACACGAAATCCGGCAATAAACAATAGACACCTGTACCGAATCAAGAAGTTATATTTTCTAAGCAGATTGTACGCTAAGTATTACAAAGTTGTCTGTATTAAAGAGAGTACATATTCCAGTCATTCTTGTGTCTTCCTGCTTGCACATGGATTTGAAAAAAACAGTGACTTATCGTCGCTTTCGTTTCACCACAATTTCTAATGACCAATTTCTAATGACTAATTTCCAAGCCGGGCTACCGGGTTGGAGGCTAAAATGTGAATATATCCACCAGCCTGCAATAAGGACCCATATAGACACACAGCGAAAAATTGCCTTGTGTCTCATCTTCACTAAAAAAATACTTATTTCGAATACTTAATTAGGTTCTTCGAATGATAAATATTTTTTTGATAAGTGTTTAATATAGAAATACTATTTGTCAGATCTAGAACCTAGCTTCTTACCAGCTGTTATTATATGACTAAAATCCCGCGCTGGTATTTCTACCCAGGAGTCCTTGGTTTTAGTTACTTGGTTGTGAAATATTAAATCGAAAAGAAGGTGAAGGTTTCTGAAATGTCTTTTTCCCCCAAACTTATACGTGGGCTACAAACACAAGAACGATTATAAATATAATGCAGAGAACATCAATATTATGTCAATATAAACGTGAAAAGTGTCGATAATTGGCGAAAGTTCAAGTCTTGAAGCCCCAATATAGATTCACGTCGTTTGACATAGATTGCAAATCCATTTGTCACAGGTTTTAATTTATTAGAAATTCCTTAACATATATTCCTAAAAGTAAGTAATTGCATGCCCTGTTAAAGTCTAAGTTGTCATGCATTAGTATGTTAAGAAATTAAGGCCCTTTTTACGTGGAGGTAGGGACTACAGGAGGTTTGGGTTACATGCAATTCGGAGAACCAAAGGGCTAAGCTTTAGCATGTAGCAACCCCGGGGGTAAGCTTAGTACAGACTATGGCGTGATTATTGCGTGCCTTAAGTGGCGAGTGCATTCAACTGACTCTACTTTGGAGCGACTGCGAACTGGTACCACTAGTCGAAGCTTGAGAGTTGCTGAAATATTCGTGTGAAGTGTCTCTGAAATTTTCAATTGCTCCAGTATCTTCTTCAGAACTGTTTTCAGTCCTGGGGCGATTAGGGAGTTTAAGAGACGACGGCTAAACACAACTGAAATACCGACGACGGCTAAACACAAAAAGCTCAGTAATTACAAAATACAATAAACTACACGTGGGGATACACCAAGCTGACCACGCGACGACCGTCCACAGAAATAGAAGGTGGAAAGTCAATTCTTTGAAGAACTTAAAATAACTTAAAAGTTCTGTATACAACGCCGAGAGATAAATTTTCCCGTTGTTTGTTTGAATTCACTACTAGGATTTCTGGTTCCTACAATTCGCCCTCCTTCACGCCAATAAAAATGAATGGATGATATATAGAAAAACAATAGAAAACTAGAAAGTAATATTTCAGTTGCCGTCTTCTTAGCCGCTGCCGTCATAGCCTTTTGAACTCTCCTTTGTCTTCCGTGCGACTTTCTGTAATTGTGATATTTTTTAATGTCGATGAAGTTGTCAAGAAGCTCCCTAAGGCGAGCTTCGTAAATCAAACATAAACTTCACCTGGGTAGGCGGGTTATGCCATGTACCTTAACTTGGCTGTTTACCATAGGAAGCCTACACCCCTACAGAGAGGGTTACCCGGGTCGGTGGACCGCAAACATATTCAAGTTTAAGATAGAGATCACGTGAAAAGGCGGGGTAACCCCACCCCCCGTGGTCTCCCACCTCCATGTTTACATGGCCTAAGAAACGCATATTTTGAAGACAAATTTCGAGTTCTCCAGATATTTGCTATAAACATATCACTTACGAATACATAGATGTTTTACCAATTGATTTTAGTGTAAGGTGGCTGGAATGACAAGAAATTATACAAGGAAATCATAGCAAGAGACATCAGCTACAGCGTACCAAATCATGAGCCAAAATACATTTCCCAAGCTGATTACACATATATATAATACGCATATAAGTTTAGCTCTTCTTTTTTCTTTCAATAGTAAGTTCTGATAAAAGTTGCTGATCATCATTTTTTTGTTCCCCAGTATTTCTAATTACCATTTACAATCACACATTTCCAATGACTCCCAGTTTGATACCAAAACTGTTATTATAGCCACCTGCTTGTCCAATCATGGTATCCACAGCGCAAATGGGCCGTGTATCATCTACAATGATGGTAAAACTGTCATTTGAAAGATGTAATTCAGGTTCTTCATATTTAGTTTTTGGATACGTATTTTAATTTAGAAAGATAGAATAACTATTTTTTTTGTTTTCTTAACAACTCTGTAGGGTAACAGAAACATTATTTGCCAGAGCCTAGATCCTTTATTTTTAAAATACGAAGTCTTGTTATATGACTAAAATCACCTCGCTGGTGTTTCTACCCAGGAGACCTTGGGTTTAGTTACTCGGTTGTGAAATATACAATCTAAGAAAAAGTGAAGGTTTCTGAAATGGTTTACCCCAAACTTATGCGTGGGCTGCATGGAAACACAAGAATAATTATACATAGGTATGATGCAGAAACCGTTTACTGTCAACCGATTATTCAAATAACGTAAACAAATGTCGATAACTTAGGGGAATGTTCAAGTTTTCACGTATTAATATAGAGAGAAACTAAGAACGCACATTTTGATGAAGATAGGTTTTGAGTTCAGACTTGACTTAAACTTTAACTTCATTAACTTCAGTCTTCAGACTTTAGACTTCAGACTTCATTAACTTCAGATTTCAGACTTCAGACTTCATGAACTTCAGACTTTATGAACTTCAGACTCAGATTTCAGACTTTTTTGGCAACTCGAACACAAATCACCTGTTTATTTATACGGCTACAAATTGTATGCTTTTGTTGATAGTAGTAACTGTTAGTGCACAAAATCCTTCATACAAAATACAATATGAAGTTAGATAGCGGTAGAGTAATCATAGATAAAATCAAGAATTAAAGGATTGCGAGTTGTCGATGGGCGTGTAATCGTCTTTGGATCTTGCGATTACTTTTGCTTAGACAATAGATAGCTTATTTCATTCCGCTTTAATCTACTGTTGACACAAGAAATGGCCTTGAAAGTAAAAAAAAATGACGAAGTTAAAATTATGAACCATACTGAAAGGTTCTAAACTTTTCAAAAATCGAAACATTTATTATTATATATTTTCTAAATATCTCCGACTTCTGTAAGTATCCCAACAAAGAAATCTGAAAAGGTAACTAATCTACTCGTTAGAGCGGTCAACGGCGATTTGGGTCAGTAGGACCTAATTTTGGTGCTATAGGTTGAAGATAATAGTAAATATAAACTTTAAAAGTTGTTAACCATTGTTCATTGTTATGGTACTCCTTTAGAGATTAGATCCAACTTGACTCGTTCAAGGGACTTTGGGTCTGGATAGCCTCCTCTGAAAGCAGATAACAGGAATACACTTTAGTGAAGATATTGGACTACTGCTTGATAGCTGGTAAGGAACGTCAACAAGCATACCCTTTAGTGAGGGTATTAGCTAGGTTACTTGTCAGCTGGCAATTAAGGTCAACATGTTTAAGGCAACCAGAGTCAATTGCCCTATTTCACTATTACGTCACAGTTTGTTTACATTTTACAAACACAAGAAAGACGCAAACAAGCTGCGATTTATTGACTTAAAGAGAAGTAAACCGTTGTTTCTGCACATTTCAATTAATTTTCTGAATGAAATTTGTGAAGTCTCCTTTGATTTTGGACTTTAAACATCTGTGTTACTGTTGCATTGTGGGATTGAAGTGGGGCAAAACAAAATGTAAACAAACCCCATTTCAGCTCAGTTCTGACACAAGCGAAGCTGTGAAACACATTTGTTGCTACATTTCATTGTTCGTATGATCATACGAATCAGATATAACATAAATTTGGTGAGTTTGAACCTTTATCAGCAAAATAAATCACTTTGTTTTTGTTACATTGAAGAACCCTATGACGTAATAGTGAAATAGGGCAATTCATCGAGAGTGTTTTGCGATATAGATCTCATCACATATTTATATAGTTATGTTGGACTTCAATGACGTATTTTGGAGACATGCATTCTGGGTGTCTGTCAAATAATCTTTTCCCCACCTTTTCCTTTTTTCTCATTTAGCTTTCTCCCCACACATCTTTGAGCTTTTCTTAAGAATGCATTAGAATGCTTCACTTGTCTTCTGTTTCATTAACCATTTCACGCCTAGCTAATTAAAATTGCCGAAGATCTGAGACAGCCAGCCAACTCCGACACTAAGGCTACGGTCACACGGTACCGGACGAATTTTCGACAGGTCAAAAATTCGTACGTTTAGGTGTTCCATTCACATGGAACCACGCTAACCGTACGAAAATTTTTAAATTTTTAAATTCTTTTATTTTTTTAAAATTTTAAATTATTTTTTTAAAAACGCCTAACCGTTCAAAAATTAGACCTCCAAAATCGAGGACGAATTTTTAGCCGATACGGTCAAAAAATTTGACCGGCGCGTTGTGAACACCTTGACCGTCTAAATTTTTGTACGGCAAAGCGTGGTTGCATGGATGATTGGTAACTCAACTAGTGAAATAGCGCTTTGTGCATGGGCAGATGCTAAAACCACTGACAACAGTTCCGTGTAAACAGGGCGAAAATATTGAACGGTTCCGTGTGAACAAAATGTCCGGTCGAATTTTTGACCGGTCGAAAATTCGTCCGGTACCGTGTGAACGTAGCCTAAGGCCTGTTTTAAACGGCCGAATTTCTGTCGCGTCGAATTCAATTGAAACAAAAGATTTTCCGCTTGACTGGTGCGGAATATTTGATGTATTTCAATTCGACACGATAGAAATTTGACCGTATGAAATGGGCCTAAAATAGATGCTTTGAGGTAATCGTTATCATTAGGCAAATAGAAAAATGTCAAGGCAAATGTTTGCTTATAAGAAACGTTTAACTAGTAACACAAAGAGCTTGCACTTTGATAGATAATCCACCGGGATCTCGCAGCAAGGAATGTTCTTGTAGGAGGAGGTGAGACGTGCAAAGTGACCGATTTTGGAATGGCGAGAGATGTACATCAGGACGAGATTTACACCAGAACATCGAAGGTAATTGATAATTTAATAATTTAATAATTTAATCATTTCTATTGTGCAAATATTAATAAAAATGTTTAAATGCGCATTGCAACAAAAATCTGAATAAGCTACACTCTAATTTAAATCCAAAAATGCAATAAAATTAAAAACTACAATAAAAATGTTTACTTGACTAAGAAAATGCTTTTTGAAATAAAAATGTCTTATCTAAGCTTTAAAAAGCTTCCAGAGATGTACAATTCCTATTGTGGCTTGGTATGATGTTCCACATCTTTGGTGCAGCGACGTAGAATGACCTGTCACCCAGAGTGCTCAGGGTCTTTCAATTTGGGGGTTGTAGCAGGAGGCCATTATCACAGCGGAGCACACGTTCTTATTTTGAACGAGCTATTCAGCTCTTAGACGTTACGTGGATAAATAAAATATTGTATTGTATTGTATATTGAGGATGTACTTAGTTGATTTTCTAACTGTAATTAAGTCGCGGATATACGGAGGAGCCGAACCGTGGATGGATTTAAAGGTAAGTAATAGAATTTTAAAATCAATCCGATATATAATTAGAAGCCAGTGTAGACTGCGAAAAAGAAGAGTAATGTGGCAGTATCTGCTTTCCTGGAAGATTAACCGTGCACCCACGTACTCGACTCGCTGAAGTTTGATCAGCTGATTTGCAGGTGAGCCATACGGAAGACTTTTGCAATAATCAACACGACTGGAAATAATGGCATGGATTAATGTTTCAGTTGTAAGTGTCGGCTACAGTTATGTACATCCACAACTAAGTCACAACGATTGTAACAAGTTGAATTCAGAGAAAGCCTTTGTATTTTACTTGATAAATATATAAACTCTGCCAGTTGTATTCTGTACTGAAACTTTGATCAAATGTTCTACCACCTGAGCAAATTGCATAATTCGATGGATTTGTAGCGACGTGTCTCCAAATATGATCTTGCTTCACTTGGCCGACATTAATTTAAACTCTCTTCCTTCTCACAGGGTCGTCTGCCAGTGAAGTGGACATCGTACGAGTCGTTACTATTTGGAAGATACACAACACAGAGCGATGTGTAAGTGTGTTCAACACATGCGTTTAAGTAAGATTCGACTAAGACAGCTAGATATTTGATAATATATTCCCTTTGTACAGTTTTACATTTGTTACGACAACCCGTTAATTCATTTGTACTCATAGGTGGAGCTACGGAGTGCTGCTCTACGATATATTCACTGTCGGTTGGTGTATTATTATTATTAGTATTATTATTATGATTGTTTTTGTTGATGCTGTTGGTTTTTTAACTTATATTTATTGCTTGTATCAGTTCCTTCAAATGTTCTGTGCTAATATGCTATTTTACCAAAGTACATTTCCTCTCGTTCCAGGTCCCTGAGAGGGAACAATGCATTTACTAGACCATTCATTCAACAGTGAACTGGAACAAAGAAAAAAAATGCATAATGCATAATGCAAAATGTAAAATAGCGTATTGACTCAGTACAGTAGGATATGCAATACATGAATATTTGGAACCGACAAGCTATCTTGGTCAAAGTCAAAACGTTTAAGTAAATATTAGCTTCGTTTTGTCTGCTACCTATTTCTCTGTCAATATAATTTATAGTACGTTCTTCTTTTCCTTCAATTCTTTGATTTTTGCTCTTGTAATGTATTTGCCACTTTAGAGGCTGTCTCTGAGTGTACAAACATATTATTAAATGTGGAATATTAGCATGTTTCGATCAATTGATCATAATCAGAGAGGTTAAACTCTGATATGCTAGGTGCAGACGAAGACAAGTGCAGATGTTGGAAAAGAAACACGTGAAGAAAAAACCAAACTGCCTCTAGCGGGAATCGAACCCACGCATCCCGATCACATGGCAGGCGCTCTAACCACTGAGCTACCAAGGCATCGTTAGATAATTCGTTCCACGGTGGTATATCACAGATCGCTACGAACAACCACATGCGGGACTACGATAAGCCAAAGCTAATCCGTCGTACTCTATAACCCTAACAAAACCGTTATTTGGCACCATTTGTGTTCTTAGAGTTCGAGAACTTCCCAATGACTCGGCCATATTGTCATCCTGGACAGTAGATTTCGCCCGAGTCCTAAGTCATGTCGCGTCGATTCAATCGGTCGATTTCTCAACTACTTGTGTTGTTAGTTCCAGCTTAAAGCATTAGTTCAGGTATTGTTCCGTCTATACAACCAACTGAAACGTAAAATATTTACGCATCCCTCAGGATTTCGTTACCTTTACATCGAGCGATCGACAACAACTCGTTCATTCCAAACTCGTGTCTTTCAATTCATCGTTGATATTCATGTTCCAGACTGACTATGGTTTGCTTTTGCTTACAGAAAGTAAGCTGCATGATCATTAGTCCAACTAAGATGAAGATTTAGTGTGGTAAAGACACACGCAAACTGAATTCGTGTTGGAGAATTACAAATGTGCCACAATTGTCATCTGTCAACATTCGATTTAGTTGAAAATTCCAAGATGCCAATTCACGGATGCCATGACAATACAACTGAATTGGCATCTGATTTTATCACTTGCACATGATGCCTTTTGAACACCAAAAAAATGATATCATGTACATAAAACTGAATTGCATTATGCTTACATTAACGGATATATATTTTGATGGATATGATTTTGTCTATATCCGTTTTTTTATCAGGAGGTTGCCCATATCCAGGCATAAATGGGCATAAAATAGCGCAAATGTTACAGGATGGGTATAGAATGCCGAAGCCAGAGCACGTGGATCAACGGCTGTAAGTATTGTACTTATGTTGCGGGATGTTTATAGAATGCTTAATGTATAACACGTGAATCAGAGCCTGTATTGTACGGATTTAAAAAGAAACGGTGTAGAATGCTTAATTAATGGATATAAATGTATATAAAATGACTTGGACATCATACTTAAAGTTTGAGTCTGTCGAACTAAAAGCGTTAGTTTTCTGACTAAATTTTCGCTAAAAGCCCTAATCTCATTTACAAAATTGCTTACGGTTATAATCAGTAATATACATGATGTGCTGTTTAAATGTATACTATGTGTGATGTGTCATGACATTCCGAGGATGGGTCGTTTTGGATCCGAGCTTAAATAGGGATAGGGTGGGAGATTTTAAAATTCGATTTGCATAAGTTACGTGTTTTACACTTCAAAGTTATTATTTTGCGCAATTTTGGGAAGGATGTTGATTGATGAAGTAGAGCTGAAGCTGAACTTAGCAGTCAACGCAATGGAATACTTGGACAACAAAACAATCTGTCGTAATGTACACCATCATTTTGTAAGCTTTGCCGCCACATAAACTTTGGTAACAATTTACTTCCATTTTCTTTATATCTAAATACAGCTTGAGAGTGCAGAAAGTGTAATGCATGAAGTTGAATAATTTCGCATGAAATATTGCTGATAACATATTATATTTTGCCTCGTTTCCATTTCAGTCCTTCACTTCGGGTGGTTGTGGTGGTAGTAGAGGTGGTGGGGTTGGGGGGATATATTACTTCATTATATAACCTACACAGGGACGTGCCACTCTCCGCTGTGTATTTTACAGTCCTTCTTGTCATAAACAGAGTATCATATATTGTTTTTGAGAAATGTGTCCTATATATCGCGTAAAAGCTTCATGAGCTCGAATTCATGAACACTGAGAGAAGTTTGAAAGAATTTTGCCATTAGCAGGGTCAGGGTTTGAGATTCGTGAAGGTACTTCCCTTCCCAGCCGTGAGTTGAGTGCACCACCTACCCCCACACCCTCTCCCCCGTACGGTCTAATGTGTCTTTAATAAGTAATTGAATATAACTTCGAAATGTTAATCCAAGATACCAGTTAATGCTGGACTGCTGGCAAGAGAACCCGGATGCAAGGCCAACGTTTTTGTCGTCGAGGGACACTCTTAAAGAAATGGAAAAGAACCACGAAGTGAGTACTTGCTACGGAAATGATTTGTGTTTGAAACGCTGCTATGGCTGATAATGAAGCAAACCCGCACAGAACTAGCCGTGACAACTCGTTAGTGAAGTGCTGCAGTTTGTTACGATGGGTGGTTAGCAAGTGGATGTTATACTGGGAGGCTTACTTTTTCAAGTATTCGGCGAACCGAAGAAAGACCCCTAGTTATTACGTAACAATCGAAGTCCTGGCAAAGTCCCTCTCACTCACCGAGCTCCAAGCTCGTCCGAGTGTCCCGGCCGATTAGCGTCAGAAGAAATCCTTCAGTCAGGCATATATGCAGGATGGACACAAAGCAAAGCTGAAGTCACAGATAGGTCCAGACACCGTTCGTAATCAACCTATTTATGTACTCATGAAACTTAATTTGGAAGAGTTGTTCCTTGTTTACTACTATTACATTTGGCGTTGCCGTTATCGTTATTGTTGTTGTTGTCATTGTTGTTGATTTTGCCGTTTTGTTATCAATTCATTCTAAGTTTATTGTACAGACTGATGGAAGGTGTCTAAACAAAAGCCCGCTGAAACGTTTAAATGTTTATGTAGAAATTTGTCCTAGAAATTGGCTCTGTACAAAAAGGTAAAACCAAACTTAAAACACTGCGGAAAATGAACATAAACAGCTGCGCCGAACATTTGCTATAACCTAGTAATAGTGGAATTATTCGTGCTATAAAGAAGCGTCTGAAAGAGTCTTGATATTTCCATGTATATCAAGTAACTAACTGTTATTGTATTTCAGATGTACGTGAACCTGAAAGAGTACAACAGCAAACTGTATGCAAACCTGGACGACCTTGAATACGACCTGTAATCGTCCAATACTATCAGGCTGAGAATAGCGGCGAGCTTGATGTTTATAGATAACTCTTTTCTATATAGGAACCAAATTAGCAGATCTAACACATGCTCTCATTGGTCATTTCGAGGTCATGAGACAGTCGTCAAATCAAATGTCCCCTCTCTCAGCTGGTAACAAGCACTTGTCACCCGCTAACGCACGTGATCATCGAATGGTAGAATAGATCAAACATTTTCATTGGTTTAAATGGCAGATGGTGGTGTGATGTTTCGCGCCAGCAGACGTTTTTCAGCGGGAATTGGAGAGGACGGCGCGGCGGACGTCGATGAATGATCCTCTATATAACAAACCAATTAATGACTGGCCCCTTGGGAACCAGTGAGTTTTGTTTCCCCTCGATTCTGCACGGGAATAATGATCGGGGGAACAAAACTCACTGTTTCCCTCGGGGCCAGTCATTAAGTGGTTATTATTACAGTACGGTGTAGTGGAACTTCATGTACAGTACAGATTACGTAATACCAATAAAGTTTGTAGCTTGATTACTGGGCAAGAGTGGACATTAGTGTTTATTACAGTAACAACAACAACAACAACAACAACAACAACAAATGTATTTGCACTCAAATGTTTTACATGAAGGAAGGAAAGTTACATAAATTACAAATTTTACGAGTGATACATTGGTCGTGGCGACATGATACATAACCATGTATTAGGGTTTCAGTCGCAAATATTATTGATATGGCGTAGTGGAACTTCATGAACTGTACAGATATCGTAATACTGAGTTAGTAATTAGTGCGGATATATGTTCAGTACTCTCAGAGTAACTACACATTTTAGTACTGTGCGTACCGGCCAAACCCCATCTGTGATGTGTCATGATATTGCTAGAATGTGTCGTTTGGGATGTGATCTAAACGGGGATAGGGCGAGAAACATTTTAAATAAGCTGAAACATGTTAGACTTCACTTTTGCAGAGTCATGTTCCATTTCATGCTGATTGGATATTAGGCTTAGTCCAATAGTTCACATTTCAGCTGATAGGCCGTTAAGGGCTAACGAGTAACAATCAATCAACATTATTGTCAATTTTCAAAACCTTGAATTGTTTTAAAAGCAGCGTGGGAGTGTCTATATAACCTCACCCCCACCCCCTGAGTATTTATATTGTGGAAAAAAAGAGTTGATATTCCAATTGTTCAAACTTCCGAAGTGTAACGGTCCATAAGGAAAGGAAGCAAACTAATTTCCATACGTTGCTATTGGTGAAAGTCAAAATGGACAACCTGCTAAAGGACGCGCTCTAGATGTTGTCCTGGACAAGCCTCTTCAGCTGAGTGAACATATCAGTAATATTTGCGACTGAAACCCTAATACATGGTTATGTATCATGTCGCCACGACCAATGTATCTCTCGCGAAATTTGTAATTTATGTAACTTTCCTTCCTTCATGTAAAACATTTGAGTGTAAATACATTTGTTGTTGTTGTTGTTGTTGTTACTGTATGGTGTACAGTCAAAATTAGTCAACAAGCAACATTAATATTCTGTACAGATCATCAGTGCAGCAAGGCTTGTGACCGAAATAAAATGGGCATTTGGCATGACCCGAATTATTCAAAGTTTACACTTGTTAAGTGCGACAGATAAGCGAAAATAAAATAACCTTGCATGCACCATGTTTTCAAATAGAAGTTTGGTTTTAATTATTAAAATTTTCATGTTGGAGTCATCGTCGTTTGCTCCCTTTCCACACACTTTATATTCAAGTGTCTAAAAATGTTATAATTATATGATAAAAATATGATAAAAAACTTATGTGAATAAAAACCAGTTTCGTCCTTTCAGACCTCATCAGTTTTAATTATTGTTATATTTAATTGTAAGTATTAACGAAAACATTCAGTTCGTTTTGATACATGCGTTATTCAAAATATTCCATTATTATTATTATTATTATTGCTTGAACAGCAATCACACCACGCACTTCCGGTGGCATTGACATAGTGTATAAATTAACTTCCAGTTGGTACTGCTGACATTATTGTTAATGTTCTATATATCCTACGTAACAAATACAACACAACTTACCATTCCTTCACCAATAATCTGTAACCAACAAGTTAATAGGCGAGGTTTTGTACAAAGTAGCTACCTATTAACGCTTCAAGGGAGTCTAACAGCCAGCAGGGACACGTTTTAATATCAAATGGTTTCTCTTTTGCGAGTTTCCCTTCTGATCTTCTTCTGTTGTTGTCTGCTTTCGCCTGGCGGTAAGTCTTCCTGTTTTGTATTCACGCATTTCTTTTGTGTTTACTATGTTATTCAGCGGAACTCTTAACATCTCTGAATAATGTTTATCAGTAGGGAATGCTACACCTTCATAATCTTTCACGGTAAAAATGTCTTAGGATATTAACGTAAATATAATATCCTGTAGATTTTGTAGTTTTTCATGATCTTACTGTATATTCTATTCATGTGATTCAGAATGTGTAAGCACTGGCACATGACGGATCCTGCATGGTTGTTTCATGACGAATATTCGCATTTGTTTTATCAATAGTCGGTTTCTATCCTTAAGCTATTTGTGAACACCTCCATCTAAAGATTCATTATTGACTTGTCTAGATAGCAGGGAACAATTGTTCACATGCAATAGATCATTAAGACTAGATAGAATGTTCCTAAAACATTTTATTATTATTATTATTATTATTATTTTAAAAATTGCATCAGCTAATTTGCATTACTGATTAGATATATGCTAAAGCGACAATTTGTTGGAATTCTGAGAACTCCAAAGTCTTACTTCGCTTTGAATGTTGACTTTTATAATCAGTATACTACAGCAAGCACAGTTCGTGGTAGTAACAGTCGGTCATATATCCAGTAGCGGTCATATGTTGGTATAATATTTTTGACACTAACTTACACCTTAACACTCTTCACTCTCGATCTCACTCAACTACAACCGATCTGCTCTTTGCGTTACATATATTGGCCTTTCACAGCAGTTGGTTTGAAGTGCATTAGTAATTATTATTTTAGTGCCACTGATTGTTGTTCACAACGTTGAAGATTTCATTGTTGATATCGCATCGTGTCGCGATTCAGTTAACATTTTGCTCGGATAGAGAGCCGCAATATAAAGTGGTATTGCGGCTCAGAATTACCGCGCGT
>JANVCJ010010900.1:0-14359 GCA_026413505.1 Epizoanthus ramosus | reverse complement strand
TGCCTATATCTCTGGAACGCTTGAAGCTATCGAGCTGAAATTTTGGATTTAGATATTAGACACCAATACCTTTGCAAGCTGATTGGAAGCAATAAATGTTTCCATTGCAAGTACCTTAAGAGATGCTTATGTAGAAAGTATTATAAACTATTAGCACGGTAGTGTCATGTAAGCTATTTTATTGCTCCAAGCCAGCGAGTGAAACAAGTGCAGCCTGAGACCTCTGTCCTAAGAAGGACACAGTTTCCCTGAAAGGTGTGGAAAGAAAGGCTGCATTGTTTTGTTCACAAAAATTCTTTGAGTAGAACAGGCGTCTACATTGGAGGCAAGTGTCACGAATGTGCTTATAAGGAACTACAATGGGAAACCGTATCAACATGAAGAACGAAATATAACGAGGCCATCACAGTAAATTCTGTAAAATGTATAAAAATTGCATCAATTATCTGAATGTTTCGGTTAAGGAGACTCTTGATGGTTTTCAAGTTTTCTTTAGCACATGAAAACTGTTGACATTTGTTTATATTGGTAACGGCATTACTGGAGAAAGTTCGACGTCACAAGTAGGTTTCTTTCTTGAACATTTCATTTTAGGAATTTTAGGGGGAATTTCAAATTTTGTTAGCTGTTAATACGGCAACATACTCGGTGTTTTGACAACCACTTTAAAAAGCAATAAACCTATTTTTCTTAAAAACATGACCGTGAAAGTTTTTTAAAACAGTTTCACCAATTGTGCTAAATGTAGAAAACTACAAACTATTCAAATTTAAAAAAATTCTTTCAACACAGTTTTGCGCCACCTTAACTTTTCGAAAATTTAAGGTGGCACCAACATGGTTGACAGAATTTTTTTAGATTAGAAGGAGATGGAGAGGGAGAGGGAGAGACAGAGGCAGAGGCAGAGGCAGAGTCAGAGGCAGAGGAAGATGAAGATGAAAATGAAGATGTAGATGTAGATGTAGTTGTAAACGTGGAGGTGAATATAGGTGTTTGTATACATTTAGATGTATGTATAATTGTGGACGTAGATAATGGTATAGACGTATGTGTAGATATAATGGGCTCTCCACCATTAGCACACTTTCGTGACTTCGTTTTGTAACTCTGAAGTTTTTTAGGCTTACTTTATATACTGCTGAGGAGAAGATGTGTTCATAGAAGAAACATGCATTGAATTAACAAAGCCAAGACTAAATAAAGAGTAACGTGTTCGCGGTTTAGTGGTTTAGTGGCGCAGAACAATACAAAAACCTGCCGATGCTCCAATCAACCAAGGAAATACTTCAGTAGCAAATTAGTTTTATAACAAAATATAAAATGAAAACCACAGAATGATTACGTACGCTATTAATGAAGAATTAAAGAAATCAAAGTGGATATTTCTATAAAGAAGCAGTTAATATCTGACTTACCTTTGGCTGCATATTCATCGGATTTGCAGATGGTTTAGGTTGTGGGACATCGTTAATGCGTAAAGTGCCCATTGCTAGGGACGTTGAATGGCGGGATTCATTCTGTTGTGGATCAAGGAGCATGATAGATACAGACTTGCCTTCCAAATCTCGTAACGATGAAAAGCCACTTTCAATCTGGATACAGTTCGAAATCTGAATGAGAAATATAAGTAGGTTAAAATCTTATTTTAGGTATTTTTAACAGAAGGTACTCTGCCAGTGCAATTGCCCCAAATTCGCTAATAGTTCATAGGTTTTTTAATGTTATAAACAAAAAGTGATATATTTTTCTGGTAAAGGTACCTATCCGCCGACGTTATAATTATGTTATATATATCTGATTTGTACTATCGTATGAACAATGAAATGTAGCAACAAATTTGTTTTACAGCTTCGTTGGTATCAAAATTGGACTGAAATGTGGTCTGTTTACATTTTCTTTCCCCCCACTTCAATCCTACAATGCAACAGTAACACAGATTTTAAGAGTCCAGAAACAAAGGCGACTTACAAATTTCATTCTGAAAATTAATTGAAAAGTAGAGAAATAACGGTTTATCTTTCTTAAAGGCAATAAAATGCAGCTTGTTTGTGTTTTTCTTGAAATTTATCTATTTTTGAAATGTAAGAAAATTGTGACGTAATAGTGAAATAGAGCAATTCAACAATACATGCTGTAATTTAGATTTTTGTTTTCTTAAATTTTTTGTTTAGTAGTCACATCAACCGAAATAAGTTTACCAGGCATTATTATGGTTGTTATAAATACGATATAAACTATCAGGGGTTGTTTGTCGAGTCTAAAATGCTTCTTTACTAAAGGAAAAGATTTAGAAAACACCAAACAGGCTGGCAAATTCGAATAAACGTAAATACACGATTGTACTAATAAGTAACAGCTACTAGAAACCTTTTGGGAAAATGTTAAAAATTCTGCGGCTCAATTTGACACCCCAAGCTTTCTAGGGTATTGTACTTCTTGGGATTCGATGATGACGTCTGTTTTATGTTCTTATAATCCTATAAATGTTAAAAATGTGTTGATCGATTTATAGCTAAAAATAGCCAATACTTACTGTCGTCATTGAAGAGTTTTCTCCAACTTGCGGGAGAGGATTTTTGCGTAAGGTCCCCTTCGCTATGGAACGAACTGTTCCCTTTTGTTTTGGATCAAGAAGCATGATAGATACGGACTTGCCTTCCAGGTTTTGTAACGATGAAAATCCATTTTCAATTTGGATACTGCTCAAAGCCTGCATCGACTGCAATTTAGAGATAGATTAGTATAAGTAATCGAATGGAGCGGAGTGCAACTTGGAAAAAATTCACTCGTGTTTTGTCGAAATTGAATGAATTGCCCGAGGCTATAGTCAAGGCTTGAGATGGACTAGCATCCCATGCAGGGGGGTAAGTAATACTCTTAGTCGTTCCATGATACAGAATCCGGAGTAAAGCACCGTCTCTGATGAGCCATGTTGGATTCTTTATTCCTAGATTGAAGGCAGACTTTACAATTTCTTAATGACCTACGGTAAAAATCGTTTTGATTTCATAAGTTTAATTCTTAAAACGTTTTTACCCTTATATATATCTATAACAAATTATTATTATTGTTATTATTATTATTATTACTATTATTATTATGATAATGATTATTATTATTATCATTATTATTAACATAGCTTCTTACCTGTGTTATTTCATACATCTCATTTTGTACTGCTAAAGAATTGCCTTCCAATGGTGGAGTAACTGTTATGGAAGGTGAACAGTTTTGTTGACTTTGCAGTGGATCAAGAAGCAAGATGGACATAGAGCCACCCAGATGTTGTGACGATAAAAGTGAATTTTCAACTTGGAGACTGTTCGATGCCTGCAACGAACATTTCAGTAGTTTGAAAGAATTCTGGTGTAATCGATATATCGGACCGCTGGCTTTGAAAAGCGCTGATTAATACTAAGGATCGATTAAATAATAATAAGGGATTAATTAAAAGGATTGCCGACAATTACCTGAGAAGGAGAAGGAGAAAGAGAAGTTGCGTGCAATCAACACGGTCTAACGCAAGCTTGCAGCTAGTAATGCTCTATTAAAATATTGCTTATGTTTCACTGCATTTCATCGCATTGCATTGTATTTCATCGCATTGCATTATATTACGTCGCATTGCATTGCATTGTATTGTATTGCATTGTGTTGTGTTGTGTTGTGTTGTGTTGTGTTGTGTTGTGTTGTGTTGTGTTGTGTTGTGTGGTATGGTATGGTATGGTATAGTATTATATTGTATTGTATTGTACTGTATTGCACTGCATTGTACTGCCTGTATTGCACTGCACTGCATTGTATTACATTACATTACATTACATTGCATTGCATTGCATTGCATTGTATTGTATTGTATTGTATTGTATTGCATTGCATTGTATTGTATTGTACTTACATATGAATCGACATATGTCTGATCTACAGTTATTGTCGGATTTTCTCCAAAAGGTGGAAGAAGGCTTTCGACTGCTACTGAAGTTGTTTGAGCCTCTTGTGGATTAAGAAGAACAGTGGACGCGGGACTGCTGTCCGTGTGCTGTTGAAACGAAACTGATCCATGAACTGACTGGAAAACAGATAGCGATTGAATGCTTTAATATAATAGGGTGTTAATATATGGCCATGGTCTTATCAATATTTCTCTGTGTTTGACTATTTATTAGTATTATAGTTCTACTATCAAACAACATTACGTAATTATATTTGTGAAGCAGTCGACAGTAACACGACGTCTTCAAAGTTCAATATTATTGGTACTTATTTTCGCATGACTTATACTTTTCGCAATTGTCAAAAACATGCGAAAATTAGCCACGCGAAATTTAATAGAAAGGTTTAAAATTTTAAAGTCTTCTAATGTATGATAAGATTACAAAAGAAAAGACATATCTTAAAAATGGCTGATCTGTGTAGTACAACGTGGGGTTGTTTTTACTTTTTATTCATGTAGACATGAATAAGAGCAGAAAAATAATAAATTAACAAGAGAAGAAAAAAAATATGGAAAAGAAATCGATAAAGCGAAGTATCTTTACAGTTTTGCGTTCTTATATAATTACATTTATGTAGAGTACAGAGGTTTTGTCTTATAGATTAAAGAAAGGCTATTTTCAAAATCAGTTTCTTTCTTGAAGAAAAAATATTTAATTTCTGCCTATACGGCGCTGTAAGGGTTGGGGTTTGTTGCCTGTGTTTACAAGAAAAGATTCGCAATCATCGGTATTAGGTTTAGGTTCGTGGATCCACACATTTTTATTCCCAATAGTCTTACATTACAGATGTCGATACTTTCTTTAATAGAATTGACTAAATCCAACTTATAAGTCTCTTCAAAACACAAAAACTGCATTTGTCTGTGTTGGAAATATTGCATTTTTACAAAAACACATAAACCTACATCGAAATAGACCTGTAGAGAGCATTCGTGGATTGCACGTGGATCCCACAAACTCATTTCGTTGACTGAAGACAATTTTGAACCTGTAAAGGTGGACAAAATGCACAACTAGGCGAAATGTCAAAACCGAGGAATATGGGATAGTAGACATGAGTAGTCTTTGCAGACATATCAACGGCCATATTGGTTAAACATTGAACTGTTCCAAATTGTTTACACTAGCAACTTTTGATGTAATTTTTCTCGCGATTTCAACTGCAATTTTTCTCGCGCTCTTACTGCAACTTCAAATTGCCCGTGTTAAACCAGCTGCGATTTCAGTGCGATTTAGCAGCAATTTTAGAGCGATATTGGTGTAATTTATACGAAACGTGATAATTTTGAATAGCGAGTTTTTCTCTTATAATCAGTCGAACTTGTCTTGAAAAGGCAGGCCCAACCCTTGTCCATTGCCCGATAAGTGCTTCTTCCTCCTTGTATGGTTGTTTCTGTTACCGTACTTTTCGCCGCCATATCGCAGTGGAATTGCAGCTGGTTTACACGCGCAAGTTGAAGTTGCAGTACGAGCGCGAGCAAAATTGCAGTAGAAATTGCATCAAAGTTGCTAGTGTAAACAGGCCTTAAATCATACTTTCTGGAATTTATCATTTTATAAAGTTTTGATTGACACAAGTTTGTTAGTGTTCTCAATGGGGTACGCATGAATTCATTCATAATTCTGACTCAAAACATTCTATCAACTTGTTTCACAATAGAACAGAAATTTTGAGATGTATAACTTTACCAAATGCATAATTTATATTAATGTTTTCCGTTGTTGTATGCAACCTATGAGAAAAGGCCTTACTTTATTTTCTTCATCATTTTGTTTTTTCTATACTAATAGAACTTTTAGAGTTAAATGCATAATCAAAGTACATACGATTGCAAGAGCAGGGGGCGTCCACTAAACTTTCCTGTCAATCATATGTGAATTCATTATCAAACGAAGGCAGTCGTGGGACCGAACCAAAATAACTGAGTTCATCTAAAAATAGAGTGCAGATGGTTGCCATGCGTTACTGAGTTACCTCAACTCTGTTTTCCTCATTGTCAATACAGTTTGAACTATCAATCTCTCCTTCAACTTTGCAGAGTTGATTTTAAATAAACAGTGCCAACTATGCAAAACGTTTTTTCACGAATAGTCCAACAGCCGTCCTTGTTGAAGAGGAAGCCTTCTTAACATAACTCAGCCCTTCCGTAACTGTTTGTTGAATTACTGTATCAAAATAACACTGAGCTTAGTTATTTATGTTTGCCAATGAGTTTGGACTTTGTACTTCCACTTGTATTCTGATTTCATCCTTCCACCTTGGCGAGACATTTGCATTAAACAGACAGCAATATGTTGCTGAGAAAAGATCAGTAACTGATCGTCGGTAAGATGTCAAGAGTGTGCATGTGCAATTCTGAAATTGGTTTTGACACCACGCAGGATTCAAGAGCGTTGCACGAACGCGCCCATTGAGTTTCATCTCTTGAATCCTCCATTTCATTTACCACTCCTTGTGTTCACTCCACTCCTGATGCATACTTTTGTGCAGGAGTGACTACATTTTTAAGAATTAGAAGCAGGGTCAAAATATTGCAGACACTGAACGAAACATTAACGTAGATCTATCGGAATTGTTATATAAATGTAGAGGTTTCTGACTACTAAGCTAAAATTGCAATGGCCATATACACTCCTTACCAAATGCAAAACTCCTACTATATTATAATTACTGATAATGTTTTTGAAGAACTGAAAATATAGCTTCGGGGTTAGGACAAAAGCAATCAAAAGGATCACTGACTAAATACCGGCGAAGGTGGGAGATTGTGAAAGATCAACTGGGCGTAGCACAAGGATTTAGGTAATAACGTTCTCTTGCTGTATATATTGGTAGCAATGATAAAGGTTTGTACTCATACTTACTTTGAGCTTTCCATAAGTCTGATCAATACTTATTGAAGAGGTTTCTTCAACTGACAGGATAGGATCGTTGCGAAGGGTACCCACTTCTGCAGAGGCTGCACGATTTGGTTGGGCTTGGAGTGGATCGAAGAGTCGGATAGATGCCGATCTGCTATCCATATTTTATGGCGAAAAAAAAACGATTTTCCGATTTCTCTCTGCTAAAGTAGAGGTATCTTGAAGTCCAGCTTCAAAGATTTGCTTTAAGAAAGACGTTTCTTTCTTTTTAACAAAGTGTTACCTCTGACCTATGAGTATTTCGTTTGAAATGCCTTTGGCAAAAAAGAACAAAAATAGTTCCCATCAATGCTCTGCCATATATGCATCGCCTGCTAAAGTGGTCCCATTATCTATTCAAATAGACCATTCTATTCTATTCTACTGTTTAATTCTGCTTTCAGTATGATGCTGTGTGGACATGGTTCAATCCTATGCGTACGTGATCTCAAACCGCCTCGCTAGCTCAAGGTAGAATCCTTGAGGAATGCAAAAGTATTCTAATAGTACAAACATATAGAGAAACCTTCATAACTTGAAACAATCTTCGAGATTTATGAACGTTCTAGTTAACAATGCATAAATAGAGCCTGATCGTTATCACAAACTTCGGATCATACAAATTGTTTCGCCCTTCTTAATTCCGATGTCAATTTAGCTGTCAGTTGGATATTCAGTCGAGGGGTGAAAAGGAAGTTGGAAATGAAAAGATGCAGCCAAGCATGATTCCATTTTATTTCGACTCATTTCACAGCTAGTGATTAATGTAGACACAATTCTACAGCAAAGCAGAACTATAAAGTTTTCCAAAGATCACATATTAGTGATATCCATTGGTGTTATCTCATTTCTCAAATAAAAGCGTTTATGAAAAAAATCAATTGTTCTGTTCAACGCCCTCGCTGTCTTTGTGGAATATTCCTGCTGTCAGATAGAAGAATCCCCACTGTGTCTATCAACTAGTTTATGCTTTGACAAAAAGAAAATATTTGCGGAATGAAAAGTTACGACTTTACTGAATGGAAAAGTTGATAGTGTCTGTATGTACAGTATGCAGTAACACAGTTACGGCGGCGATTAATCATGTGCTGTCTAAACACAAGCAGTAAGCAGACTTGAAATAACTCCTGCTATTCTTTTGGACTCGCTCACGCTGACAACTTGCCCGAGGTAAGTACGATAGCACTTGCGCATAGATGAATCCGTGATATATTTTCAATATTTTTTCCTGGTTTCCTTTGGACAACAGCTCATGATAACTCTAGAAGTCTTGGTGTTGTTTGTTTCGTATTCAGAGGATCCTAGAAATAGCCAATTTTATCCTTAATGTTAATCTGTCAGGACATTACATCAATCACTTTTATTAAGTTGAACAAATCTTGAGTTAAACAAATCTTGTGTACACACATCTTGGGGTATGGATGCTATCCAAAACCAAAGTAAACTAAGTGGCTATCGAAATACTTTGGGGAAACACAGCTTCCAAAACAATGCAGCAATATAGAGAAGAGTTTAGAACTGATGTCAATAAAAACACAACGTGTTTTGGTAATCTTTGACACTGAATACCTATTTAATTCTGAATATTATTTCGCTTGACACGCCAGTTAATGAAGTTGAAACTTTTCGTTTGAGACAACTGGGGCCTTGTACAATTATCGACATACAAACCGTTCCATTTTCTTCCATCCCGTACCATGCGACTTTATAGTATTGGATCAACATTTTTTGCACAAGCATACGCTTGTACCTACCCCTCCCCCCTAAAGTATTATTTGTATACTCGTAAAATAGCGAAAGTTATGAACGGTTCCGTAATGCCTTATATAATCCCAAAAAACGTTTCTACTAGAGCTTTGCTTTGATGTGAGGGTTAGACCTAGAATTACTGTTGTTGCTCAAGATAATCATTAGTCATGATGAGATAGTATCTGGAGATAGAATCTGCCGTTACGTTAAACTGCACAGTCGGCAGTACTTTCGATTTCAGTCTCACCATGGCTATGCAATCGGGCCGTTGTGAATCGCCTCAGATTTCAACGACTAGCAATTACAATAGTAATTCTCGTGTTTTATTTGTTCTATTATGAATCAATTTTGCCAAATAGACTTGTTTGATTAATTTCAAAATCGTTAATTAAAATCATAAATCATTGTAACTTGGTGTAATTTGGATATTTTTCGAGCCTCTGGCCTTTCGTTTACGTCAGCCATATTTTGATTTGTTTTTAAAAATACAAGAAGGAAGTCGTAAGAAAAAGTAATAACTTTGAGGAGAGATTGATAGAGGGGGTTCTTTTGACTAGTTTCTCCATTATGTTTCCCATATTTTGACAAAAAATAACAATTTTTTTAACTTGTTGGGTATTCGTTCGTGATGCCACCCCAATGGCTACTGGCACGCAAGCTCACAAACAATTCATTGCCTCTGGTTAAAAAAATACATTTCTGTAGCATCAGTGCAAACCTGTTTTAAAATATTTCGTTTCAAGGAGAGACAAATTGATATTGAGTCGAAGCAGGAAATCTATTGTGATACACAATATTCTGCGATAACGTATAGGTAACAATATCAGTTTTGATTTCGTCTTAGATAGATGTTCACTTTAATGTCCACTTTCACATATAAAAGCTTCTCAGGCTAAGATTTGTTTTATTAAAAGAATTACAGTTCCTAGTTCCGTTGCGTCATAAATTCCCATGCTAGAGTTCTTTGTATATGTAAAGCCGTTAGAGATAATTGGAGCAACAGGAGAGTCGTGGAAGCGTGGGAAATCAACATGCGTGACAATTCTATTAACGGCGTGACAACGGGGGTTTCTGCCCTTGGGCACCTGGAGATACCTCTTGTTGAGAAAAGGATTTTAGATTCCCATACACCTTAAAATAAGTTCTCGTTCTCACATATATTCATCGCTTCTCCTGAAGAAGGTCCTAGTTTTGACAGAAATGTGCGGACCACGCATTTTTTTCCTTAAAAATAAACTTTTGACCTGAGAAGCACTACTACATGCATTTTTTAAAAAAGAACAACTTTATAAGAACAATGAGGCTCAGATCGCCCCAAATTTAAGAACATTTTAAGAACAATCTGAGGCTGAGAAGACTCGGAGCCATAACAATGATTCAAAACGAAATATTGAGATTCATTACTTAATCCGAGTCAGTAATAAACATACACCAACGTTTTATTGCTTTCGCAGCATTTATTATCATACAAAAATGTTTAACCATGCAAAACTGATCCCTAGTATACTAGATTATGTTCATTTCAGGGTCGTTTTCAAACTACAGCAATCTTACTAATTATAGAAAATAAGAACAATGAGCGTCAGCCAAGATTTCTGGTTCTTATAAAAAGGAGCGTGTACAACTATAAGTTCTTATATTTCAGATTTATCATTTCAAATTACTCAACTTGGTTAATGTTTCAGCTGATTTGTAGATTTTAACATTGTTTCGTTAGATTCACTCAACGTCTCAAACAGTTGCTGATAGAGGTGATTTTTAAACATTCAAAACAATTTACCTTACGAGTTTATGTGTTCCCTTTTACTCAGTAATAAACATTTTGAACAGGGAGTATATCACTATACGTGAGTGTAAAAGTATATGACTGCAAAACAAACGCTGCATGAACATGTATCAATATTAACTACAATAATTTTGTTTTTGAAAGCAAAGTACACTGACTTAACTGCAAGTCACGTGAACTTAAGATCTGCTTCAGAAAATTATTTCAAGTCCAGAAACGTCTACGGACAGACACTGTAAACTGGAATAGTTAATTGAAAAGGCTGTTCTTCTTATTCAGTTATTAATTAAGTTTGTATTCAATTCAAATAACGACAGGCCGTCCTTGGATCCTTTCATATGGGTCTGTTTGTACAACTACACGCTTTTTTTAAAATTAAGAACCAGATATTTTTGCTGAGGGTCATTGGTCTCAATAATTTGGCCATTTCAGCCTCAAATTGTTCTTAAAATTGTTCTGATTGCTGTAGTTTGAAACAATAAAACCTGAAATGAACATAACTTCGCCCCTAGGGATCATTTATATATGAAAATACGTAAATGTTGCGAAAATAATAAAGATTTTGTGTTTTATTTCTGACTCGGATTAAGCAACAATTTTCAAAACATCAGTACTGTTATGCTCCCAGTCTTGTCATCGCTCCGAGTTGTCCCAGCCTCAGATTGTTCTTAAATTGTTCTTACATTTTGGGCAATCTGAGCCTCATTATTCTTATAAAGGGCCATAAAGTTTTTCTTACAAGAAAAACATCTAGCTACGAAGCAGTTACAAGTATTACAAGTAATTCTGAGTGTATGACACATTTGTATTCATGCCAAGTGCATAAATATCTGATCTTCACTTGAATGAATCTACCTAATTATCGATGGATAGCCGTGTAATTGTGGTGGTTTGCGATTAACAATATTTAATACTCATTTATAATGATAGCTGCAGGCTATAGCTATAAAACCAATCATTTGAAACGCTGATAATACCACGCATAGACACAGCAAAACATTTTTTCACACGCTGCAGCTAAGAAAAGTAGTGACAAATCTTCCAAGTCATTTTTCATCAGTTTTCAAAACGTTTTTGCTAAAAGAGAGAGTAGAGAGTAATAGCGCATCCCGTATACGACAGGAAATATCAGGCAGCCGTCTGCAGTCCGCCATCTTGGTTTGGTTGTAGCTTCACGTAAACGCGGTGCTGTCAAACGTCAAACACACCTCCTCGCGTAGAAAACGGGAGATGCCGAATGGCAAATGGCAAATGCCCCAAAATGCTAGTCACTGTGACCACAGCTTGCAGTTCGCAGGAGAGATTTACTCGATGTTTAAATCCTGTATTATCTTGTGTTTGTACGGCGACCGGGAAAGGTCAGTTAGCGGTCTACCACTTGCCGTAGTTATCTTTTTTAAATAGTTGTAAAGCGCTATGGACTTTAGAAATACGCGCTATATAAATTGTATATTATTATTATTATTATTTATTGATTGGCTGAAACGCAAACGCAATGTAAACATGGTGCTATCAAAAGTCAAGACACGCCTCCTTTCGTAGCAAACGGAAGATGCCGAACGGCAACCGCGCCAAACTTCAGCTCCAGGTTATGGTGCACCACCGCCGGCCGTTGGCGGGAAAACGTACTGGTCAAACTCCTAACAAAATATACGGATAGTTGGCAAGGATAGTTGATACAAAATGAAGAGACAAGAAACACCACCCGCGCTGACCAATATCAGAATATGCATTATGCTTCAATTTTACTTCAATTAGCTATAAATAGAGTTATTATTTGAATATTCTTCTATTTGTTGCGTCTCTGTGTATTTAAATCAGGGAGTAGGAATATAGCTCCATGGAATTACATCACCCAAAACGTTGGTATCTATAAATTTTGAACATCCATAATTAGAACCAAATAATAAATTTTAATGAACTTTCTAGATATTCATAATGCAAATTTAGCAGATAAATAGTGGTGATCACACGTATTTTGGTGCATGGAATACTCTTATGCTCTTATCAGTTACGTGTTTAGAGCATAGTTGTAAAAAGTTGGTTAGCGTCCATTTTTCAAAAATTATGCGGTACTTGGTAGAGTGAGGAGACGTTCTTAGGAGGCTAAATAGTTTAGGTTTTAGGAAAAGTTGCTATATTGTTACAGGCACTCTGTTTCAACATATCAATCACGCTGTTCTGTATTATTTATACAAGTTTCAAATGAAAGGCGATAAGGCCACGGCAAACTGTGCTGTTAATCAATTTCTTGTTGTTACTCTGTAATATATAACATATAATATATTAAAATACTTAATATTACTTAACTTGAGCCGAGTTTCCGTAATTTAGAAGTGAATTATTTGTTTAGCATTATTTGAGGAGCCTCGGTTGACCATTTGATTGTCTTATTATTTGTTGACAGCGTGTGAAGTGACTTAGAAAATTACCACTCAGCTTGTCTTGATTAACTATTATTGCTCCCTGCTGCTTTAAACCAATATCTTTTAATTACTTAAAAGTTATTTCAAATAATATTTGCTCTCTATTTGCCAGCTGCTATAATTGTTTTTGCTGAATGAACTATTTGCTTCTGGAAACTAAACTGAGATATGTTTGCGTTTTGCTGCGCTCTGCTCCACTGGCCCATGAAACCGTTATGTTTTAAAACCGTTTAAGTTCGTTGCGCCATGCACAATTGGCCTATGAAACCTATATTATGAATTTCACAAACTAATTTTATATAAAAAAATTCTTGGTGGCATGAAATGTCTCCCTCGACATCATCTTCTGCAATTTTGATTCGTGGACCATTGGAATTCGGTGGTGATGGAGGGGGGGGGGGGGGTGCAGGTAATTTGTTTTGTGTACGAAAGATCATTGTTGTTATTGCAGCTTTTGTCGCAAGTTTTAATTGTAAAATACAGCTAAAAGCTGAAACACAGTACACGTATTTGTTATTCTGGAAGTTTTATTATGTACAGTTATTTTACATGTCAAAAAGGAAAATGAGAATGTCCCTGTCCACGGACGGTGTGGCGAAGGAAGACCGCACAAACACAACCCTCGGGAAGGCCTGGGATTGAACCTGTGACTTTAGGTTCTGCTTGATGTTCGTCTAAAGTTTAATTTACGGCTCAAATTAGTTTCCACGGAAAGATTTTCCTTGTAAATGAAATTTGCCACTGGAGGCGAGCTATATTCTGCAGCTTACAACACACTTTTTGAGTTGTTACGCATCTTATACTATCTCCAGCAGTTTTTGAATCTGCTTCTCGTTTCAATCAGATATGTTTAACATGGCCCGAAATACGAGAATACAATTGCGCTAGATAATAAATTAGGAGGGCATGTTTGGTTTATTTCGACAAGAAAATGTTGGAATATTTTTATATAAATTTGTTATTGTACAAAGAAAAAAGAGTAAAAAGTAAAATAGTCTTGCACTCTTGCGCAATTTGTTTTTGGTCAAAAGGTAACTGGTCCCTCAACTTCTCTAACGTACTCTTTACAAGTCTATTAAACATGCATTGATTCGATCTGGATGTTGCTTCTGCTGTTAAACTCGTACATGTGCAGTTCGCATGTTCTTTGTAGATAATGACATTTTACAAGTACGATCATCAATTTGTTACTGCGACAGTTGCCTTCCTTCCAGCGGGTGTCTTTTCAAAATGTACTGAAATATTGATTCGTCTGCAAGGCTGCATAATCAGACCAGTCGATCCATTTCCTTCTCAGCGAGTCCGCATTCATCGAGAGGTGTTACCTATGCGGACGGAGGGAATACTTGATTCCATCGTTTGCTTTGCAATTTTGAAATAGCCCCGTGAAACAACAGCCGACCGTCGGAGAACTGTTATTTAGGCCTAAATTGGCCGTGTAGGCTGTCTGTGAGGCAGGCTAAGGAACTAAGTGACAGGCCATTTTACATCGTGGGGTGATG
>JANVCJ010010789.1:0-14362 GCA_026413505.1 Epizoanthus ramosus | reverse complement strand
ATGTTAAGAGTTTCAGTGCTCAGTGTATATAATTATGAAAAGAGAAAGCTTCCATTTGACTTTTGAATATCACCAACTAGAACTAGAAGTTACCAATGGCACAAGAAAGACTTCAGATGACTTGTCACATAGTGCCATAGAAATTACAAACTAAGTATCATGACAATCCATTTGTATTTTATAAACTCTATTTGCTGATTTAAGTTTTATACAGTGAAGGAGTGAGCTAAACAGTTGTCAAGTGCTATAATTGTAATCACTCCCATGTCAAACAGAGTCACGTCAATGCAGGTTTAGTACAGTTTTTAAAATAAGTACATTGAATGAACCTCACAGCAGACAGAATAGCTAAAGACTGCTGTGGGTTCCGTAGACCAAATCCCACTCTACCCCTCCCCTGAAGGTCCAAAATTCAAGTCCCCACAGAAATTACTTTATATATCAAGGCACATCAGAGTGTCGTTTGAAACAGTCAAGAAACTGTAATTCACGTTTTTGAGTACTCGGGTGAATTATCCAAATGAATGGCCTGGGCACAACTAGTTGTTGACTTTAGTGGAGGGGTGGAGTGGGATTTGGTCTACTTTACACTGTTACAACAACAACAACATGCCGCACCCCTCCCCCCAAATACAAGGAATAGGAAACCCGGAAGACTGACAAGGAGAGCAAAGAGGCAGGAAGTTCAGGAAAGGGATACAAGAGGGCGGGAAAGAGGAAGAAAAGGGGGAGATGAAGAGCGTTTAACTTCCGTCCCCTCTAAATACATTTATTGGCAGTTTCCCAACTTCAATCCCACGATGCAACAGAAATATGCTTTTCAACTGTAATTATAGAAATACAGCAATTTTAAGTCTATTTCAATAAACAAATAAGTACAAAAACAGACATATTAACGAGTCTCTGCAACTTCAATAGTGGAAACAATGTCAGATATATATCATTCAGAAGGTCCACAGTAACGTCTTGTGCACTAAACGATAGACAAGTCTGTAACTTGATTGGCTGTCTTCTGTTTGTGCCTCTGTTTGAGCAAAACAGCGAATGTCTCCATTTTCCACAGGCTCACCAACACGTGGGCAGAGCCAGAGAATTGTTATCTAAACTGCCATCATTTGATTAGTAATTTGTTTTTCGTTCGTTCTTGCTGATTTACCAATATCTAAATCTTCTGCCGATGCCTAACATAGACTATGAAGTGCTTCTGCAACACTTTTCGAAGGCTTTGTTCAGTTGTAATTGTAAGCTGCAAGAGAAATTTAACGCCCTTAAATTGAAAAAAGTATTAGTTACATATACAAAAACGATATCATCATTTTCGCTAAAATAGATAAAATAGTCATCATCAGACTTCATGTCGAAAACGTTTTTCGATTTTGCAAATCTTTATCAAACTTTCAGCCTTTTTAACTATTTTATAACTAATGAAAACATTCACATATTCTCTGTTAGCCTATTAATTCAGCCGCTTTATGTTGGCAAAGCAACGTACATTACCCGAATTTGCTTTTAAATTCAGCTTTGTCCGTTGATCGCCCGACTTGAAGTGGCTGAACGGGCACATACATACAGCATCTCCCTGCTGCATGTACGACTGATATAAAGTAGATGTTTGAAAAGTACAGTAGTTCTAAACACGTGATGGGAGCATTTAGTTTTCGAAATATACTTTACTAGACATTATCAACAAAATCGTTGCAGGTGCTTTGCCTTTTGCTTCTTTAAGACGATAATTTGTTTATTACACACATCAAGTACATCACTCCTGTAACTCCTTATATGCTTAACAGTTTCACAGTTTCTTTATCAGTTCCCGATATTGTTGATATAGTATATCCTATTTTTACATTCTAGAGCGGAGTGAGGAAAGGTGTAAGAGTACAACCCAAGGGGTTAACAAGTTCCTACACCTTGGTTCTGCGCATTTCATATTGGCTAATGTTCGTAGATATCACCTTTTCCTGAAATAGAAAAAGTCTGCTATTTTGGATTTGCACTGACACCGATTGTGCAATTTGCATGACGTCATAGACCTACCTTAGCTGGACAAAACACATTTCTACTTTTCACAGAAGTGGTTAATGTAATTGTATTCGTAAATTTCATTCTGTAAAATATTGATAAAACAGCAAAAAACGTCAAATGATCAAATTTACCAAAACCTGCTATTCAGAACGTGGTTACCATGCCTACATGGTACCCCATAATCAAAAGAAAGCAATATCACTGATAACTTTGAGAAAATCAAAACAGTTGCTCTTGATTTGTCTAAAGTTATAACTATTTAAAACTGGTACATGCGCGTTGCTCCCCCACCCCCAATTGAATAGGTTTAAGTGCACATCCCGTCACAATTCGCAACTCCAGCAATTACAAAAGGACAAGGCCCGTCTACCCAAACAATCCCAGAAAGTAATGCTGCAATGTCAATTGTGCATGAAAGAAAAAAACAGATTAATTATCCTTTACGAATTGTGTTGTCATTGACATAATACATTTCTCGATTCCAATCTTTCGTAGATGACAAAACAACACAAATATAAATAAAACAATATAAATATAACAAATACAATATATATAACAAGGGAACAAATGGAGTATTCCAAATAAAGTATTGCGCGTTGTGCCAAAACAATATCTTGCGAAACGCTCTTAGCCTACGTTTATACGGTACCGGACGAATTTTCAACCGGTCAAAACTTCGTGCGTTAGGTGTTCCGTTCACACGTAACCACGCTAACCGTACGGAAATTTAGACGACTAATCGTTCAAGAATTCGACCTCCAAAATCGAGGACGCATTTTTAGCCGGTACGGTCAAAAATTTGACCCGCGCGGTGTGAACACCTTGACCGTCTAAATTTTCGTACGATTAGCGTGGTTCCGTGTGAACGGAACATCGAAACGCACGAATTTTTGACCGGTCGAAAATTCGTGGTTGGTGAAGTAGCGCTTTGCGCATGGGCAGATGTTAAAACCACTGATAGAATTCAGTTCCGTGTGAACAGAGCGAAAATATTGAACGGTTTTGTGTGAACAAAATGTCCGGTCACAATTTCAGCCGGTCGAAAATTTGTCCGGTACCGTGTGTACGTAGCCCTAACGGCACATTGTACGATCGAAACACTGGCCAGGGCACTGCTTTCTGGAATCGTATATGAGCAGACAGGCCCAGTCATTCTGTCGTTGCCTAGCTGCTAGTTGCCTAGCTGTTGGAACTAATCAAACCCATGCTACCAAAAGTGGCTCCCTGTGTCTTACGGTCCGTGGAAATTTTCTGTCGTGCTTCTGGTCTTCACCTACAATGTACAATGTCAAAAGGAGTGTATTAAAAAGAATAAATTATATTTTGTTGTTTAAAATTCATATATAAAAACTTCCACTAAAAGGACATAGGACCACACCAATATGGACAAAGCCAAGAAGTGAGAAATCGTCAGAAAATTCAGTTAACTGCTACTGTATGTACTAAAATCGTTTCAAAAGACTCGCATTTACGGAGAAATTGATAATTCCAATACGACATATCGCATTGCTACAACTTACAGAGTTACGTTTCTCTTTGTACTGACGCTATGTTAAGTTTAAAGCAAAAAATATTTTCTATTTCGATATCTCGGTTCATGCAGCATGCTACTCTCACCATGAAAGATTTTCATTGGCACAGTACCACATTCATTTGCTAAACCGACAAGAACAGGCTTTCCATACCTTTCCTTATCCAGGATTTCAGACGAGTTATTACCAGGTACCAATAAAACTGGTTGGTGGGCCAATATAGGTTGGATCATCACACATGTGTGGATGATGGTACATACGGGTTGCATCATCAGATGACTGGCGGGTGGTACATACGGGTTGGATCATCAGATGACTGGCTGGTGGTACACAAGTGATGGATCGTCAGATGACTGGCTGGTGGCACACACGGGTTGGATCATCAGATGACTGCCTTGTGGTACATACGGATTGGATCATCAAATGACTGAATGGTGGTACACACGGGATGGATCGTCAGATGACTGGCTGGTGGCACACACGGGTTGGATCATCAGATGACTCGCTGGTGGTACACACGGGTTGGATAATCAGATGACTGGCTGGTGGTACATAAGGGTTGGATCATCAGATGACTGGCTGGTGGTACATACGGATTGGACCATCAGATGACTGGCTGGTGGTACATACGGGTTGGATCATCAGATGACTGGCTGGTGGTACACACGGGTTGGATAATCAGATGACTGGCTGGTGGTACACACGGGATGGATCGTCAGATGACTGGCTGGTGGTACATACGGGATGGATCTTCAGATGACTGGCTGGTGGTACATACGGGATGGATCTTCAGATGACTGGCTGCTGGTACATACGGGTTGGATCATCAGATGACTGGCTGGTGGTACACATGGGATGGATCGTCAGATGACAGGCTGGTGGTACATACGGGATGAATCATCAGGTGACTGGTTGGTAGTGCATGCGGGTTGGATCATGAAATAACTGGCTGGTGGTACATACGGGATGGATCATCAGATGACTGGCTGGTGGTGCATAGCGATAGCGTCGTCACATGATTTGCTGGTAGTATATGCTCATTGGATTATCATACCGAGTCTTTGGTGGTAGAAATGAGCCGGATCATCATATGTCTTACTGTTGGTACACAAGGGTTGGAACATGATACGACTTGCTGGCTGTACATAGTGCTTGGCATCTCGTATGACTGGCCGGGCTACCTCACTATACGACTATACGACAGATCGACAGTAGTCACAAATGCGTTAGAAACGTAACTGATACATCTTTTGCTGACACTGGTAGCACACCTCGCGCATCAAGTCGTTGTATGGCAAGGCATTTGCGCATGTTGAATGCTTTTTCTTGGTATTCTTTGGCGCTGTGAAAATTTCGCAGTTGGTAATGCATGTATCCTACATGGGCGTAACTGAGAGCAGTATTCTCGTGGTCTCGTAAGAGGATATAACGCATCATTAGCGCCTTGTGGTGAGATGCCAGTGCATTGCCGACCTTATCCTATTGATAGTACGTACACCCGATGTTATAATGGCTATCAGCAGTCCACTCATGCTCACCGAAAAACTTCTCACGTATATATAGAGCCTTTTTGTGGCTCTCTAAGGCGTTATGGTATTTACCCATCTGGTAGTATGCAGAAGCAACAAGGTTGTGGTTCTCTGCAGTCTTTGCGTGATCACCCAATACCTTTTCACACATTACCAGAGCCTTTTTAGAATACGCAAGAGCACTCTCATAGTGTCTAAGTTGATAGAGCGTGCACCCTACAGCATAGTAACTCTCAACAGTTTCCACGTGCTCTCCCAAAATGTTTTCACGCAGCTCTATAGCTTTCTTGTGGGAAGCTACAGCGCTACAGTAATCATTCAGTTGGTAGCATGCACACCCTATATTAAAGTGACTTGCAGCAGTCTTTTCGTGCTCTCCCAATAAACTCTGACGCATCTGTAGAGATTTTACATAGGAATCTCGGGCTTTACTATGATAATGCAATCTGTAGTAGATATATCCTACTTCGTTATGGCTGTCAGCAGTTTTCTCGTGCTCTCCCAATAGCGTCTCTCGCATCTCCAGGGCCTTCTTATGGGAATCTAAAGCCCTATGGTAATCGCCCAATTGGCAGTATGAAAACCCGACTTTCTCGTGGCTGTCGGCAGTGTTCTCGTGCTCTCCCAATACCTTCTCTCGCATCTCCAGAGCCTTCTTATGGTCATCTAAGGCACTGTGGTAATCGCCCAGATGACAGTGTGAAAATCCGACTTTGTCATGGCTGTCGGCAGTATTCTCATTCTCTCCCAATACCTTCTCTCGCATCTCCAGGGACTTCTTATGGGAATCTAAGGCACTGTGGTAATCGCCCAATCGACAGTGTGAAAATCCGACTTTGTCATGGCTGTCAGCAGTATTCTCATGCTCTCCCAATACCTTCTCTCTCATCTCCAGGGCCTTCATATGGGAATCTAAGGCACTGTGGTAATCGCCCAATCGACAGTGTGAAAATCCGACTTCGTCATGGCTGTCAGCAGTGCTTTCATGCTCTCCAAATACTTTCTCTCGAATCTCCAGAGCCTTCTTATGGGAATCTAGGGCACTGTGGTAATCAGCCAGTTTGTAGTGCGAACACCCTACTTCATTATAGTTGTCAGCAGTCTTCTCGTGCTCTCCCAATAACTTCTGTTGTATCTTCAGAGCCTTCAAGTGAGAAGCTAAGGCATTATGGTAATCACCTAGTTTGTAGTATGAACACCCTACTTTATCATGACTGTCTGCAGTTCTTTCATGATCTCCCAACACCTCCTGTTGTATCTCCAATGCCTTCATGTGGGATTCCAAAGCATTCTGATAATCATCCAATTTGTAGTATGAACACCCTACTTTATCATAAGTGTCTGCAGCTCTATCCTGCTCTCCCATTATCTTCTGTTGCATTTTCAAGGCCTTCGTGTGAGAATCTAAGGCATTGAAGTAGTCTCCCACTTGACGGAATGAAAGCTTTACTCTTTCAAGGTAATCAACAGTCTTCTTCTGCACTCTTAGTACCTTCTGTCGAACTTCCAGAGCCTTGTTGTGGGAATCTAGGGCACAGTGATAATCACCTAGTCGATACTGTGAACACCCGACATCATCATGGCTGTCAGCAGTCTTTTCATGCTCTCCCAATATCTTCTGTCGCATCTTCAAAGCTCTCTTGTGGGAATCTAACGCACTGTGGTAATCACCTAATAGGGAGTATATATAGCCTACTTCATTATGACTGTCAGCAGTCTTTTCATGCTCTCCCAATACATTCTGGCGCATCTCCAAAGCCTTCTTAAGCGAAACTAGTGCATCGTGGTAAACACCCAATTTGTAGTATGAACACCCTACTTCATTATGGCTGTGTGCAGTCTTCTCGTGCTCTCCCCATATCTTCTGTCGCATCTCCAGAGCGTTCTTGTGGTAATCTAGCGCATCGTGGTAATTACCTATGTGGTAGTATGAACGAGCCACGTTTTCATGGCTGTCAGCAGTTTTCTCGTGCTCTCCCAATACCTTCTGTCGTATCTTCAGAGCTTTCTTGTGCGAATCTAAAGCATTGCGGTAATCACCTAGTTTGTGGTATGAACACCCTACTTCATTATGGCTGCCGGCAGTCTTCTCATGCTCTCCCAACACCTTATTTTGTATCTTCAGTGCTTTCTTGTGGTAATTTAAGGCATTGCGGTAATCCCCCAATTGGGCGAGTGAACACCCTATGTTATTATAACTGTGAGCAGTCTCATTGTGTTCTCCCAATACTTCCCGATACATCTTCAGTGCCTTTTCATGGGACACTAGGGCCCTGCGGCATTCACCCAGTTGGTAGTACGAACACCCGACTTCATCATGACTTTTGGCAGTCATCTTGTGCTTTCCCAATACCTTCTCTCGCATCTCTAGTGCTTTTATGTGAGAATCTAAAGCACTGTGGTAATCACCCAGTCTGAAGTACATACACCCTACTTCATCGTGGCTGTCAGCAGTCCTCTCGTGTGCTCCCAATACCCTCTGTCGAATTTCTAGTACCTTCTTGTGCAATTCTAAAGCATTGTGGTCATCATATGTACACCCGGTTTCATCATGACCGTCATCAGTCTTTGACTGCTCGTACAACTCTAGTGCCTTATCGTAGGAATCTAATGCACTGTGGTAATTACCCAGTCGGTAGTACATGTACCCTACATCCTTGTAGCTATTAAAAGTTTTCTTGTGCTCTCCTAATGTCTGCTGGTACATCTTCAGTGCTTTCTCGTGGGAATCCAAAGCACTGTGGTAATCACCCAGGCTGTCGAACATGCACCCTACTTCCTTGTGACTGTCAGCAGTCTTTTTGTGCTTTCCCAATACCTTCTGTCGCATCTCCTGTGCCTTCTTGTGGGAATCTAAGGCACTGTGGTAATCACCAAGTTTGTAGTATGCACACCCTATTTCATTATAGCTGTCAGCAGTTTTCCGGTGCTCCCCAAATACTTTAAGTCGCATCTCCAGTGCCTTCGTGTGGGAATCTAAAGCATTCTGGTAATCATCCAGTTTGTAGTATGAACACCCTACGTCATTATAGCTGTCGGCAGTTTTCTTGTGCTCTCCCAATACATTCTCTCGCATCTCCAGAGCTTTCTGGTGAAAATCTAATGCATTCTTGTAATCACCTTGTTGATAGTAGGAACACCCTACTTTATCATAGCTTCCAGCAGTCCTCTCGTCTTCACACAATACCTCCTGTCGCACTTTCAATGCTTTCTTGTGAAAATCTAAGGCATTCTGGTAATCACCTAGTTGATAGTAGGAACACCCTGCTTTATCATAGCTGTCAGCAGTCCTTTCGTCTTCACCCAATATTTCCCGTCGCATCTTCAGTGATTGCTTAAGAAACCGTAAGGCAGAATAATAGTCACGTAATTGGTAATACGTCCACCCTACTTCATTGTGGCTGTCAGCAGTCTTCTCGTGCTCTCCCAATACATTCTGCCGCATCTCCAGTGCTTTCTTGTGGGAATTTAAGGCATTGTGGTAATCATCGAGTCTGTTGTGTAAACACGCTACGTCATTATAGCTGTCGGCAGTTTTCTCGTGCTCTCCCAATACCTTCTGTCGCATCTGCAGTGCCTTCATATGGGAATCTAGGGCACTGTGGTAATCATTCAGCCTAAAGTATGAACAACCTATTAAATCGTGGCTAACAGCAGTTTTCTCGTGCTCTCCCAATACCTCCTGTCGCATCTGAAGTGACTTCATATGGGAATCTAAGGCATTGTGGTAATCACCCAGATGGGCGTATAAACGCCCTACTGCGTCATAGTTGTCGGCAGTGTTCTCGTGCTCTCCCAATACCTTCTGTCGCATCGCCAGGGCTCTCTTGTGGGAATCTAACGCACATTGGTAATCGCCCAGCTTGTGGTATGAATACCCTACTTCACCATAGCTATCGGCAGTCTTCTCGTGCTCTCCCAATACCTTCTGTCGCATCTCTAGGGCTCTCTTGTGGAACTCTAAGGAATTGTGGTAATCACCCAGTTTGTAGTATGAATACCCTACTTCGTCATGGCTATCGGCAGTCTTCTCGTGCTCTCCCAATATCTTCTGTCGCAGCTCCAGGGCTCTCTTGTGGGTCTCTAAAGCATTGTGATATTGACCAAATTGAGAGTAGGAACACGCTACTTTATCATAGCTTTCGGCAGTCCTCTCTTCTTCGCCCAATGCCTTCTGTCGTACTTCATCATGGCTATCGCCAGCGTTCACATGCTCCCCGAATATCATCTGTCGCATCTCCAGCGCTCTCTTGTGGGAATCTAACGCATTGTGGTAATCGCCCAGTTTGTAGTATGCACACCCTACTTTATCATGGCTTTGGGCAGTCTTCTCGTGCTCTCCCAATACCCTCTGTCGCATCGCCAGAGCCTTCTTGTGGGAATATAAAGCATTGTAGTAATCACCCAGTTTGTAGTTCGAACACCCAAAGTCGTCGTGGATGTCGGCAATTTTCTCGTGTTCTTCCAATACCTGTTGGTATATCTTCCGTCCTGTCTCGTGGGAATGCTGGGCACGGATGTAATCACCAACTTGGTAATATGTACCTGCAACGTCGTAATGGCTCTCAGCAGTCATGATCTGATTTTTTAGCAGACTCTCATCCATCTTTAGTGCCTTTTGGTGCAAATCAAAAGAGTCTAACTTGTCTTCAAAGTTTCCGTTAATCTCTTCTACTTTGCTCTCAGAAACAAGGCCGCTGTATGTATGAGGAAGCTCCAATAGGAGTTGGCTGTAGTTAGCTATTTGACTGCCACTGCGATCTCTGGGCCCTCCCATTAGCTTCTCCCGTATCTTTAATGCCTTCTGTTGACAATCAAGGGCTTCGAGGTAGTGACCCAGTTCGTAGTACGTGTGTGCAACGTTGTTGTGGCTGTCTGCAGTCTTTTCGTGATCTCCCAGTATCCTTTCACGAATCGCTAGTGCCGTTTTGTGGGAAAGAAGGGCAGCTTTCAAGTCTTGCAATAGCAAGTGCATATGCGCAACATTGTCGTGGCTGTCAGCAGTCTTTGCGCTATCTCCCAATACCTCTTGACGTATCTTTAGGGCTTTTCTGTAAAAGACGAGGGCAGCGTCAAGGTCATCTAGTCGAGAGTGTATGCAAGCTACGTTGCCGTAACTGTCGGCAGTCTTCTCGTGCTCTCCCAATACCTTTTCACGTATCTCTAATGCATTTGTATGAGCAGCCAATGCTTGACAGTAGTCACCAAAGTCAAAATAGATACAGCCTATGTTGTTATAGCTGTCAGCAGTTTTCTCGTGTTCGCCTAAGACAACCGTCCGCATCGCCAGCGCCTTCTTATGTGAATCTAATGCGTTGGGATAGTCACCAAGCTGGTGGAATGTACACCCGACATTAAAGTAACTGTCAGCTGTCTCCTTGTGCTCTCCCAATGTCTTCTCGCGCATCTGCAGTGCTTGTTGGTGGTAATATAAAGCTTTGTTGTAGTCACTCTGTTGGAAATATATACAACTTATATTGAAATAGCTGTCAGCAGTCTTCTGGTGTTGACCAAGTACGTTCGTGCGCATCTGAAGACCCTTCTTGTGGAAGTACAGGGCATTGTGGTAGTCACCCAGTTGGAAGTATGCACATCCTACGCTGTACTGACTTTCTGCAGTGTCTTCGTGTTCTCCCAATGTTTTCTGGCGGACCTCCAGTGCTTTCAGGTGGGAAGCCACTGCCATGTCGTAGGAACCCTCTTGAAAGTACACGCAACCTACATTGAAATGGTTGACGGCAATTCTCTCCTGTTGTCCAGATACAACACAAACATTTAGTGCTTGTTTGTAGCAGTCAAGCGCATTTTGATATTCTCTTTCTTGGCAGTTATCGAAACCATTTAGTTCAAACAATGTAGACACACGTTCATTCACAGATGAAGGCGACAGCCTAATCACTTCTTCAAGTATGGTTCCTGTATCATCCATCTTGCTGGAGAATAGTGAGTAGAACATGAGAAAAATCGGCAGATCTTTCATTTTCGCTGAAGTACTTTCATGATGCTGCACTGGATCTTTAGAAGGATAAAGATTCATATTTAAGAAATTGTTTCTCCTACAGTAATTTTCAACTTCTTGAAGGGTCTTGTCTGATAAATCATTTTCTCCTCTTAACTTGTAAGAGAGGAACAAGGTATATAAAGTAAAAACCTTCATGATCACATGATCCAGCCTACTGTCCTCGAGAAAGTTAACTCCTTCACAAAGAAGACCTATGCTTTGATCTACTTTACCTAGGTTGGCAAGCACAATTCCTCGTTGACAATTTGCTTTTGCTTTCAGAGGCGAAGGTGTCAATTCCTTGCTGAAACAAAGAATGTCTGCCTCATTTAAGTACAACTCCGTCATTTTTCTAAATAGTACGGGGCCATATACAAGCAAGTCAATGAAGGCTCTACAACTCTTTAACTGTTCAAAACTTTCTTCATTGACTTCTTTAGCTTTTTGTATTCCGATATCAAGAAGTCTTGTTCCATTGGTATTCCTATTCCACATAACTGTGCCACAAATAAATAATTCCGAAATGCACAACACCTCCAGGAGCTTATTGCACATTGCATCGTATTCAATTGCTTCCAACAGACAAAGAGTAATTTCCTCTGCCATTGTTTCGAAGGACTGCATCACAGAAAGTGATTGTCCTCTAAGAAATTCGTTGTTAAAATTCTCAAATATCTTGAGGTAATGGCAATAGTAGCGGCGTTTTGCTTGATTTCCAAGGGACCTTGTTTCTTCTGTTTCTTCCATTTTCAAGCGACCAAACTCATGAAGCAGTAAGTGTAGGGAATACTTCTTGCTGTTTCCATCGTACTCTATTAATGATTTCCTATTCAAGCTTGCAAGAGTTTTCTTTGTCGAAAGTAGAGAGCCACTCGTTAGTACAGCTGCTGCGGCATTAGCATCAAACGCTGCGGGAAATACTGACAGAAGCATAAACTGACGTTTTTCTTCTTCAGATAATCTGCTGAACGAAATTTCAATCGACGCTTCTAATTTATGATCTTGAGGAATATCTTGCATGTCCACAACTTCAAAGATGGTGCTAGCACGTTGCTCTGCCACCAACTCCTTTGGAGTTATATGTGTCTCTGCTATTGTTGAGCCTAGCAGCTTTAAGGCTAATGGTGAATGACCCCAGATTTGAGCCAATTGGTGGCAGTCATGCTGTGAAATGTCTGGTAGTATTTTAGCTAACAGCTGATTTGACTCCTCACTTGAAAGGGACTGAAGTCTTATCATGTGCACTTCTGTTTCAAAGTTAGTCAAAACTTGGCGAGTCGTAAGCAACATACGTAGTTGCTTGTTCTGATCCAACACAAGCTGCAGCACACTATAGAATTCATTCCTGATGCTGCTTTCTGCTGACTGCAGGTCATCGGTGTTATCAAGGATCAAAACTAGAGGTTGATTAACGTTGCGGAGGAACTGGTAAAGTCTATCTGCAGCTGTAAACTCATTTACATCTGAAATGGGTTGGCCAAACAATATCAATAGCTTGGAAACAAAACTCTCCACTGATACCACTGATTTTAACGAAACGAAGTATACTAGAATTCCATTATCACAAAGTTGGTGCCCAGCGGCTTTGGCTATGGAGGTCTTCCCAAATCCACCTGCGCCGACCAGGGTAACCAGACGAGTAGTTTGCACCATTAGGTGTTCAGTGATTTCCTTGATTACATCTTCACGTCCGGTAAAATTAGGAACGATATCCGGAACATTTGTCTTAGGAAGGGTACCAGCTGGAAGGTCAACTTCTAGAAATGGTAAAATTAAGAACACGTATAACTTTAGGTTTGTGGGACATTGATTGATCAAACTTGTTTGATTTTTATTATCCTAAGATTTGATGACTGATCTTCTTTTGCCTAACAGTTTAGATGACAAAGGCAGTTACCAGTGTACTTACTGTAAGAAAAACGAACAATGTACAACACTTCTAAGTAACTATTATATTTTGTCAGCACATACAGGAAAGTTACAATAGTTGTTTAGTGACTAGCGGCTTGGACTTGAGACCAAAAGGATAATGGTTCGATCCCGGGTGCCGGTCGACACTCGCATCGCGTAATGTCCTTGTGCTAGAAGTTTACTCTCACATGCTTCTCTTCAGCCAAGTGTATAAAAGGGCGACCTGGCAAATTGTTCGGGGTCAAAGCTAATAAAAACTCGAGGGTTATAACCCTTCGATGGACCAGCATCCCATCCAAGGGGGAGGAGTAATACTCTCAGTCGCTTCATGCTACAGAAACCGGAGTTAAGCGCCGGCTTTGATAAGAGATGTTGGCTTCTCCAATACTCATTGGAAGGCGGTCTTTACTTTACTGTACTTTAAACTGTAACTACATTGAGGTCCCCTATGATCTTGCATACAGTGAATTACGATGACGGCATTAAGTAACGTCACGACTATATTTTGGTATAGTAAAGAATTTTAAACCTACCAACTAATTGTCCATTTTTGGTGAAAAATAGAATTCGATGAAAAATGAAGCAGAATTCATTCTCGACTATTCGTAAAAATTGTAAAACAAGATTACTTTAATTTTCTGTTTGAGAAACTTGCGACATAAAGAAATTGGCTTTTGCTACAAAGAGAATTCTAATAATGAAGAGAGCCGAATCAACAGTAACTGCAAGGAGAATGAACGCGGTATTTTAGATTCATTCAATGTTGTTGACTTGTATGTTGAATAGATAACATCACTCTTGAGTAACATACCCTTAAAACAATGATGGAGCATTGCCGGAATGAATGTGCAAGGAGAAAAAAACACGAATCTGATTTGCTACAGAGAACAATTGCAATAAAAGTATCTTCAAATTTCTTATTTATGACTTAAAGGAACCCTGAAGTGAAAAATACTCTGCGGGCAACATAAAAATAAACAAACTTATTACACTGAAGTAATCTAAAACGTTTTTAAGTGGGGTCCCATACCATCAGACAAACGAGAACGAAGTGAAATTGTTTGCCTGTTTTTGCCCTTCGATGGTCATGGGCCCGCTATCTTGGATTATGACCAAAGTGAATTGCATTCCCCAGGCCCCACTCAAATATATTTGTTTTGTTTCGCCGTTTGTGGCCTGGGAACTGCAACTCACTAACATCATAGTCCAAGATGGCGGGCCATGACCATCGAAGTGCAACAGTAAGCATGTAGTGCCATTGTTTGTTATTATTCACAGTTACAAAGAAGCTCCTTTGTTTTCAGGAGGTTAGGTTTAGTGTAAAGGTGTGGATTATTGTTATTGCTATTGTCTGGTTGTCCAAT
>JANVCJ010010678.1:0-14364 GCA_026413505.1 Epizoanthus ramosus | reverse complement strand
CCCCCCCCTCCCCTCCCTCCTCACCTTCTGAATGTCCGTAAAGTACCCTGGTATTTCACAAAGTACTAGTAAAACAACCAACCAAACAACTGGTTTGAAAAGTAAGAAGGCAGGTCAAAATATATGCCTCGTCGCGTGAAGGGACCCATTCGGGGTTAGGGGGTATGGGTGGGGCCTGCCGCCCTCCGTTTCCTCCAGGAGCTATTAACCTTAAACACTCTTGAATTATTTTAAATTTTTGAATATCTCAGAATCCTAAATGGCATACTGGCTGTTTCGTCTTTCGGTATCGATTCATTTCAGGTACTTAGCCCTGAATGGAGAGACGTGGTCAAAAATGGAGGTAGGTTGGTGGGAGTGTCTAGTGAAAATCGTGGGACCTTATCAGGGACATGTGTTTTGACCCGCTCCCAAAACAGAACATGAAGTATATGTACTGGCATGTGTGTAATGCAAAAACAGAACATCTTTAATGAGATGCTAACTGGCGTGTTATATACACGTGAATGCGTAACATGACAAGCCCACCAATCATGGTCTATTCTTGGGTTGCAATGACGCACAGAAATATACGTTTACCGGGGGTAAAGTTGTGCATTAAGGGGCGGTAAAATGTTTCCGTATTTGGACTTCGATCTCGTTTTTAAGTAACTTTTCTCGTTTTTGCCGATTTTCCTGGTCCAAAAGTGCCAATCGCCACTATGTTTTAGAGTGGGCCATTTTCCTACGCCCAAAAGTGTGAGAAATGATACACCGTTTCATAGTTCAAGCCTCCAAAACCACACCCACTGAGCAGCAAATACGGGTGTAACAGCTAGAGGCCTAGAAGCTGCAAAAATACAAAAAGGGGTGAAATCTGGAAGCAAGAATATTTTTCATACCCGAGAGACATGCTGCAGCAAACACAAGACGGTTATATGCGTGTCAGCGGCCATGTTAGTGTACAATGTAAGCCATCTAATGCTACTACAGATCCTAATATCAACTCACTCCAATTATCTATCAAGCTGAAAAATGAATTGCGCAAGCTTATTGATTCTTGTGACGAGCCAGTGCGTCATACTAACGGTTTGTGATAATGAAATTCAAACACCTATAACTCAGATTGCTCCCGACTTAAATATGTATTTATTAATTGATATTAGTTTTGCCCATTCAGTGATTAAATCGTATATATTTCCGGCTCCTGCCACAAACCATTTTAGCATCCTGTATAGTCAAACGACTTAATGATTAATAAAGATGAGATTAGAGAACACTGAATCAAAAACACCCAGCATCATCCTAAAGGTTTACAGAAAGACTTGCACAACAAAACCCACAACACAATTAAATTGAGACACATCTTCACAAGATCCATACTCGATTCATGAATGTCACATGGAACCCAACATTAGTTTACAGGTATTCAGTCCGAATAAAAATGACCTCTGGTAATACATATATCATATACCATACCCTCAAGTGTTAAAACACATGTAATGGGTGGAGCCAGCATCAAATCTACGGCTTCTTAGTAAGAACAAATTAACTTGCATCATGTATGACATCTTTGTACTCAAATACCATTTACATACTCAGACGCTGGGACGTATTCGTTTGGACGAAATTGAAGTATCAAGTTTGTAATAGATTACTTTCAATAAATGTCACTTTTTCAAGTGATTAAAAGTCACCTATTCCCGACTTTATCTTCCATTTCCCAAGAAAATCACAATACTACAAAAGTTCCCAATTTAAAGAATTTATTCCACAACATACCGATAGTAATACATTGCCCAAAAAACATCGAAGCCACCAGTCTACTACCTAGTAACATCTTAATAAGAACAATACCAGTGGTGCATTAACAGGCAGCTGAGAATTGCTTTGCTGCTATAAATATTAACAGCTATCGTCAGAGTTCGTACAGATTCTTATCTAGCATGCTTCAAATCAACTAATAACTGCTCTTTCCAGAAAGGCTCACAATGATGTGCACAATCAAACAACAACTGGGCCGGTAGCATTTTTAACAGGCAACTCAGACAGTAATTCCCACACATTTTGAGGGGGAATGCTTGGGAGGGGGAAAGGGGTTTCAGGGGTGCAAACAAACACCCTTTTTAGAAAATGTCATCAGACCGCCTTAAAGTGAGCCAATTTAAACTCTCTTTCAAAATTTCCAATGTTAGCCCTGTTTTCTGGCACCACAAGTGGTTGATTTGCCATCTTTTGCTATAACTGTTGCTGAAAATGCCAAAAAGAACCTTTAAATTACAGGTGAAGGGCACAGGATGATAATACATTGTATGTTCATAATCACAATCACAATGCACGCATTACTGTACCAGAAAAAAGAGCGGGGGGGGGGGGTCTTGTGAATTCTGTAATTGAGGGCTAATAAATTAAATTTAAACTCCTAACTGGCACAGTCCACTTGCTCATATATTAATAGAGCTAATTTCTCATCAATATCTTTGCATCTTTGGAGGGTTGCAACATTTCCTGACCCTGTACAAAGCCTGTGTCATTTGATTTTAACTACTCGACACTCAATTCCAGCATTGTGACTAAATGGGTCTTCCCTATAATTATAAGTTATCGTATCATAAGCTACTAACAGTGCCAAAATGCCAAAAATTATAATTTCATTAAATAATTCAACAAAAAGCCGAGTCCTTCTCAGAAGGCTTCAGCTGTTCTTTTCGAGTGTATTCTAAATATCAATGTAAATAAAAGTGTAGGTGATCCTATTTCTTATCTACACTACTAACGTATTCATCACTGCACAGCAGTAAATGCAAAGTTGATAGGAACAGAAACATTAATGCCATCAAACAGCTCAACATTTAAACAACACTTCTTTAATTTGTAAAACTGAGAAAAAATTAAAATATGGCATGGTAAGCAGGCCTGTATCCAGGAAATACCATGGGGAGGGGGGAGGGTGGTGCAAACCGGCATCAGAGCGGACTCAGGGGTATACTACTCATGGGGGAGGTGGGGCATTTGCACCCCCCTACCTTTGGGCCTGGTAAGTGAGGAATTAAATAACGTAACCAACAGAAGAAACTCCAAAGCTCACCTAAGTGCTATCCCTGTGCTTCTCGGTATTACTTCTGGCATACAAAGCTTCTCCATTACTATTATTGAGCATCAGAGCTCAAACAATCATTGAAGACCAACTATATTGCCCTATCATCAGGTCATATGAAGTCTTGTCAAACTTTAAATTAAATTAACCAAATTCTTAGGAGAGTCAATGAAAGTGTATTATTACTCTTGCTGACTCAACTAAATCTGACATACTCACGTTCAATAAAGAAATATATGGCACTTGAGGAAAATAATCAGTTGTGAAACACAAATGACTTTAAATGCAGAGGATTACACAAATCTGCCTTCCTCCCTAAAGTTTAATTACAGAAGAAAATGGTAATCAATTCTAAGTTAAGATGGTTCTAGTTTTGAAAATGATTTGGACTTTTGTGTGTAATTTTAAATATATTAGCTGCTAAATAGCAATCTCATTATACTTGTGGGTGTTGAAAAATTATGCTGTTTGAACAGTATTTTTGTATTTTTATCGAAACTTATAAAAAATGCCTAATAGTATTAAATACACAAATTAACATGACAAATCGGTAAATATGGAAAAAGCAGCTGCATTTAAGGAGATGTAGCCATCTAGGCCTATAATAAATTATAAATCAGTGTAATTATGAGAGTGTTTTATACAGTCCAATACATTATCCTTCAAGGCTAAGAACTAAATATTCAATGGTAGTGGATACAATGCCAATATAATCTAAATTAAAAACTGGTCAACAGCGAAAGGAATACCTAGTACTCTTAGCATATAATGCGGATCACAATGAGATGTAACTATATATAACTGCAAATCTCTAATCAAATCTATGCAGAGTATCACAGGGACTGCAAAGCACATTGCGGAGCTCTCGTGTGTATATAAATATGAGCCTATTTGGTGGTCTTGGGAAATAATACTCATCCAAGATTATTTTCGAAATGAAGGCTTTCTTAAATTAATGGAAATGTAATTAAAGTCATGCGTGTTGAAAATTATCTTGAAATTATTGCTTGAATTGCAATAATTATACATTTTTCTAAACTGCATGCAGTCCCTTATGTAATATCACAGTCTGTTATTAATCTGAAAAATTATAAAAGATATAAGCAAAAACAATTATAATGCACAATATTAATAATAATAATAATAATAATAATAACAATAATTATATTGCTACATAGTTGCTTTTCATCTCATTCTGTGCAACTTCAAACCTAGCTATAACATGTTTATGTCACAAACTAGGCGACAAAAAATCGATTTAGAAGTTTGGGAATTGCTGAGTAGCCTCCTTGCGGCATTTGTTTCAGTTCTTTCATTCTGAAACTTCTCACGGCAAACAAAATAAAATGTCTGTGAAACCAAGCATTATTTTATCTAGTACTGCCATTCAAAATAAATCAAAATTGGTTTAATGTCTTAAATAGTGATTATCAGTTATTATTACAAATAAATTATTATTATTATTATTATTATTATTCAGGAAACATGTCTCACTGTTGTTATGAGTAATTAGACATTTAATCCCAGAACACTCAGCTTCTTCTCTCAGTGAGTGGAATCCCATCAGTTGTGCTGTAACTTCTGCCAAGAGAAGATTAGAAAGCTTTTAGTTGAAGGGCAGATTACTGGGTTAACAGATGAGAAAGCTGCTCAAAATTCTGAATATTAGTACATTAGTCAAATGGTTTAGTCAGGGTTCATACACTTTTCACATTTCAAAATTCAAGGACTTTCCAGGAGTTTTCCAGGAGTATTTTGAAATTGAAAATAAATTTATTAAGAATGGTTCATTTATCTCAGTGCAGCTAAATGAGGTGAAGTGGAATGCCAAAGAGCTGATAAAAATGGTTTCCTGAATTCCGCTGTGAGCGTATTGATTGTTGCTTTGTAAAGTGCAAAAGTGCAAGATTGTAGTTTGCGTATTGATTTTTAAGCAACTAAATGATAAATATGAATTGGTCATTGTGGTCTACTTTCAGAGAGCAAACTTTAAATGGGCTAAGCATGTGACTGCTCTGCTAGACCCGCATCGCATTACAGTTGTTGTTTCAAGTTACTGTGGGAGGGGGAATACAGGAATTTTCCTTTTCAACCAAGAATAATAAAAAATCAAATTGTGCAGTCTGGGTTTACTAGATTTTTCAGGAGTTTTACAGGACTCATCATAAAAATATCAGGGCCTTTTGAGTAGTTTCCAGGAAGCAAGAAAATTCAAGGACCTTTGAGGAATAGCAGGAGGTGTACGAACCCTGTTTGGTATTGCCAATCACACGGTATCAAATGTAGATTGAAATAAATTACCCTGGGTGCTAGAGCTTAAGGCAGATTCACACATACAAGAAAATTAATGAAATTGGGCTGAAAATTGGCCTGATTTGCTAAATCTGTTCCTAAGACTTGTCAAACATTTCCAAAAATGCTAAAAATATTCTGAACACTGCAGAAGATTTTCTGAACAATTTCCAACATAGTACCTCAGTCTGTTGTCACAGCAATAGTCACAATAGGATTATCACCACATATTACTAGTACAGACTTAAAAAATCTGTGAAAATTCTAAAAATTTCCCAGTCAATCACAATAAGGAATAAATTAGGACAGGAATAAACTTTCTGAAGATGGAAGATGTCAAAGGTTTATTTAAATGGCAGGGCAGGTTCCACCTAAAACACATAATTATTTACTCTCTTGTTTTGTCTGATTCTACTTGTCAGACATTGCTGTGATACAAATAGTAAGTATTTCTGTATGGTGAATAGTCCTCAAGGCACTAAGCTTCAAAGTTTGAACTGCCAATGTCATAAGTTTTTGTCATTGTGATAAACAAACAGAGCAAACTTGTCTTTCTTTATAATTTTGACTCTTATATAGGATTTCAAGTAAAAAGAAAGACAGTGGGACTTGCAACTGCATAGTAGAGAACATTTCCAGTCCCTAGAGAACAAATGTAAACAGCACTGTGTAGTCTTCCTCAAGCTTTCTGCATCTTGAATAAGTCTTGTACAAGTCTGATAATCAATCAATTTAAAACTAACTCAAGTTTTAATGTTTGGTCATTCTATAGTCTTGTTTTGTTATTGACTTGCCCTTGATAAAACACATCAACATCTTACATGTTAATTATGATTACCGAAAGGCAAATCGTCAACAATTTGATTTTGTTTTTTGTAACATGGTCAGCAGAGTGCTCGCACAAAGGAACCGACAAAGACCATTTTCTTTGGGTTGCTCAGAGCAAATTGAATTGGCTCCTATAGATGGTTGTTACGATGTTGAGTACTTCTTAAAAAGTGCAGATGAAAAATTGAAAATATAAGCTCTCAACAATCAAACAATGGAGGCTAGGCGAGTTATGATTCGTGAAAACACTTGTAACTACAGTGGAAAATGCTCGACTTTGGCAATCGTGCAGGCTACTTGAAGCCACTTGTTAATTATATTCTGGAATTGAGGGCTCTCGCAGAAGCTGAAATCTGGTCAGAAAATGATGGTAACATTTATATCACAGTAACCTGTTTGGCATATAGAATCTGATGAGGCACTGAACTCAATATGTCAAGTTTGAGATGGAACCTGCTCTTTGAAGCAGTTGGCAGAAGTACAACTTACAACTTTTAATTTTTAAAAAGATGAAGGAAAACTTACTCATACTTGAGCAATGTGCACAGCTGTAGTGCTGAATCTTTAAACAAATTATTACAATTATTATTTAACTATCATTATTTTTACATTATAATGTAAGTTACTAATTTCATGGAAACTTTTAAAATTGTGCAAAAATGGGAGAGAAAAATTTGCAAAACATAAATTTCACAATTTTGGTTAATAAATGATTGTGTTAAGAGGAATTATTAAATTTTGTGAAAATTGCCAATAATATTGAACACAATCAGAACTTAACAAAACTTAAAACAGGCTGAAATGTCCATTTGTGAAAAAGAAGAACATTCTACAAATTAATATTATGTCTTTTCTCCGTTATATTCTCAAAATATGTTAAGTATTCAATTTTGTGTTGTCAATATTTGTAATTTACTGGTAATTTGTTTGGTGAGGTCTATAATTTTGCAATATTTTGGCAATCACAAAAAATCAAGTCCCCAAAAAATCAGTACCAATAAGGTAGTATTATTTAACTACAATGGAGAAATGCAACAATGACACTGCCAGCAGAGCCACACAATCAGAAAGTCCTCGTATCTCTAATGATGGTTTTAACTGAAAATGTTTGTAATGGATAATTTGATCAACTTTTAAAATTATAGCCTTTAATAAATAGTTTTATGTAATTATTATTATTGATATTGTGCAACTTACATAATATATTTAAAATAATTACTGTCAGAAATACCAAGAACTAAAAAACTAGAGAAATAACAAATTAAAGTAAAATAACAATAAGTCATGTATCTACATATCTATATAATTATTGAAAGAAAGTATTAAATACTAGTAACTCTTAAAATACTCACATATATATACGTAGAAATATCAACTTAAGGTAATATTATGTTATGATGTTAAAATGTATATAATTATCATAAATGTTTGTGATCCATGCAAAGCTGCAAAATGTACAAAACGTGGCTGGTCATGATCACCACAAGTGGCTCAGGCATTTTAGGTGAACATCTGAAAAGCGTGCTTGTTCAAGTTTTTAGTTGAGCGATTATTTCAATTGTAATTATCATATTTCCCTCTCGGGAACAAGTACTCTCATAGAGAGCCCTTTCTCTTCAACAAAGGGCTGGCAACAGCTACTACAAGTGCTAGATTGTTTATTTGTATTTCTGTGCTGTAAACATACTTGACAAGATAACCAAAATGTTCTGATAATCAATAAAATCCAGAAGCTAAGGGACATGACTAGATGACACAGATTTCGACAAGATAATTGTTTGAAACACAACTTGTCCAGAAGACTGATGTGTAGTTACAAGTGTGTCTAAAAGATGCAACATTCTTGGAGGATTAATAGTACTGAAATATTTCATTTCAATAATCCCATTTTGTGTGTTTTCCATGAATTGAGAAACTATAACATGTCAATTTAATCTCAAGACAAGGGATTACATGTAACTGATTTTAATGTACGTTACAGACTAGGTATAACAGACTGACAGTGTAATCACTAGAAAAGAAAATTGTTCCTCTAGTCCACTTGCTAATCATGCTAAATAGTACTGAATGAAAGACATCCAACATTTGCTCCAGTTTAAAAACATCTTGGACATTATCTTTCTTAACACGTCTCACAGTCTAGAGCATTATTGATCAGCTTCCATTTGCACTAGTGCAAAAACTGGGTGTATAGTTGAGTCTAAATTTGAAAATCAAATGTTTGAGTTGTAACATGTTCCTACTTGTCACATGCAACCACTGGTTGGCACGTTTTGCAGGCATCACTTTACAGTCAGTCAATGACTTCTGTCATTACATCTGTATGAAACAACCGATTTTCTGTCCAAGACAAAATTAGTAGGCCTTCAAAGATCAATCACAGCTCTTTTGAACTTTCATGTGACAACACTTGACAGAAGCCTTTGCATCTGTTCATTACTGACATCGTCAGTTTTTTTACAACTCAAACAAACATTCAGAACGTGCAAATGGGTCTTAGTATACAATCTTCTCTGATCTTACTATCGTCAAGTATCTGGCTTGGGCGTATCTTGGTAAGACTTATAATTATTATCAATCGCTGAACTCATGATCAGTGATATCGATATATATATAACTGCTGCTACTTTGAATGACTACATGTAATTAGCTAAAGGTGATTGTCACTGAGATACACTACAAAATGTTTGCAGTAGAATGATCATCCAGGTTTGTGTAGTTCTTAGAACAAAGACCTATTAGCCACTGTAAACACTACCCACCCCTTACTAAAGACTCATTAGTGACGCTAAACAAGCCGACCACACAACTACTACTAATTAGACTAAAACATTAAACTAGACCACAACGCTAATGATACCAACTTAATACAATACACCACTAACACTATAAATATCGCCTATATGACCAACTTTGACTCTGAAGATGACTTCCACACAGGCTGTCGAAACGTCAGTCACCAACAACAGTCCTTCTCTGGACTATACAAACCCAGACAATCACTCTACTGTAAACATTGACTCACCTGGGTTCAGACCATTCATTTTATTACTACAAAATGTGTTGGCTATACAATAACATCTCACCTTTTCCCAAACTTGATGTGAATGACAAGGAAAGCCACTCCAAGTACAAGGCACAGAACTCCCACAGTGATGTATGCAATTCCCAGAAATGGATTCTTGCCTCCGATCCAGGATGTCGTAGTAAGGATGACACTTTTTGTACCATCAAAAGCAGTAACTGGGTAGTCTGTTGCATGGCAGTTAAGGATGCAAAATGTGCATGCACTTGCACACAAATTAAAGTTACACCTAAACATGCAGTCACAAAAAACTAGAATTATGTAAGATTTAAGGTGGCTCGATCAGATTTTTCACTAACGATACCGGCCAACTTTGAAAACAAATTACGTCTTTGTGACAAAGAAATTGGGACAATAACCATTGCACATCTGCTAGAGATAGATTAAAGCTTGAAATAAAGTTGGTCTTATTAAGATCAGAGTTGCCATGGCAACACAATGGTGTCATTGTCATTTTTGCATTTAGTCGTTTTTCTTGAAAACTGATCCTTTAGTTTTAAAACAGCCTAGTACATTACTTACAGTTCATGATATTGCCATCAGGTGTACTCAGGTTAACATTTCTGTAAGAGGATTTCGGAGAAATTTATGGCAGAAGATTTTGAGTATTAAAATTAGGTGAAATATAAACATTTTAATCAGATTGTCAAAACGTCTGGTAATGAAGCTCGGGGTTACTCCTGTCCAGTTTCATGCTCATCAGAGATGGTGATCATTGATCATCAGGATCAGATGAAAATATAGTACATATGGTGGTGTAAGTTTAGCCACATAGTGTTTTCTCATGTTGGCATTTCGCTAAAAGCTCAGATCTCTTGTCCAGAAGTGATTGTGTGTCAGCATTCAAAATACAAATCTTCTCCGCTAAGCACAAATTTAATTGTTTTGCTCTGCTCTTGTACACACTAATGCGTTTAACAATAGAGCACTAGTTGGTGAATGGTGTACTTGTCTCCTTCAAGTCCCAGATGTAATCGTACACGCGGAATATTTCTTGTTGTTAATGAGAGTTTGTGATCTCTAAAACTCACTTACATTGTCACTATACACTTTTCACAGGTCTTATTTCACTTAGAAAATAATATAAATTTACAAACTAAATGAAATATGAAGGCAGAAGAGGATGATAAATTATTAAAATCTGTGAACTAGAACTGGGCAAACTCACAAAGGATACTGTAGTTGATCGTCAGCCGATATGAACCCTTAGGTAAACCATCCTTGTAATCAATAATTCGATACAGTTTGCGGAAGGTTGAGAAGGCAGACGTTCTCATCCACACTATAAAGTCCTGGTTCTTGAAGCCATTGTTGTCCGGGTGTTGTGTATCTAATTTATAGACAGGTTTCTGCCAGTTTTGTGGTTTGGCATAATCCTTAAATGCTTTCGTAAGGTTACCTGGTGGATTTTTAAATTTTGTTTCTCTGTCTGATTTCCAAGCAATATTTTTGTACGTCATATTTACTTTCACCCACGATGATGAATCTTTCTTCATCTCTAGCTTGAAAGTATCTGTAAAAAGAAAAATGTTGGGAATTGAACCAGTTGTTAGAAGATGGATATTTAATGAATTGTTAAAATGCTGAATTTAAATGCTGTATTGCATAATTATATAATTATGTACTCATTAATTGGTGAGACAAAAAAATAATTCTAGTGGAAGATATCAAATGTGTTATCATTAATAACAGTATTTATTGGTTCATAAGATAAAATAATATGTTTTATTACACAACTGAATTAGTAGAGTACAAATAACCGCAAGAGAGGGACTGAAACGAGTACAAATATCCCACGATATTCGTACTGTAAGTTGGTTATTTGTATAGTAGGAAGCCCGCTCAGAGCATTTTGAGGTTTGGAACATTCTGAATGCAGTTGTATAGTAAATCTCTTATTGAACAGTATAGTGTGCAATGTTACTGGATATTTTTACTCATCATTTGCATTTTGACTCGCCCTATGGCCTCGTCAAAATACTGCACAGCAGGACTCGTAAAAATATCCAGCTGCCATACTACACACTGTACTGTTCAATAAGATATATGTATCTAATACTTAGTAGTTTAAAACTTTAATAATAATAATAATAATAATAATTATAGTAATGTTCAATAATAATAATTATAATAACAAACAACCTTTATTTAGACTTAATAAGAAAAAATGGATATAAATTATATATATATATACAACATACTGTAGCTAGTTTGACTGAGAATAAACCTAACGATATACAAAAAATGATGCAACTTGATTTAAATAATAAATGAACTATCATAACATTGTGAAAATGCAATATAAATTGCTTGACTCAATACTGGTATATGATAATGCAATGTTAAAGCTATATTTGCATTTTGGATTTTAATAAATATTTTATGTTTTCAACCAATGTTCTAATTTGTTGCCAGTGCCACAAAGATGGATTTGAGAACATTTATAATACAGGCAATCTCCAATTGACCGATATTGCTATAATTTCTCTTTCTTCATATGACAGTACATGTTATGACGGGCCGCTCATCCCTGGATAAACAGGACCCAGACACTGTTCATTCAAAGTGTCATTTTCAGCCTTTGTTTATATATATCACTAGTATCAATAGAGTTTATGAAGTGAAAGGAATTGCCATGGTAGTAGATCTAATGCTAAAGCAGTTTTCATTTTCATTTTTCTAATTTGATTTATGCAGAATTTTGGATAAAGATATTTTATTTGTATTTTTGTACCATATGGTGGGCTTAAGAGTGATCAACTATTGCCAAATCTCTCAGCTTACTCTATAAACAGCACTGTCTCATAAACAGCTTTCACTACACAACTGACAAGTACCTTAACTCACCAATATTACTTGAAACAGTTTCCGTTTTCCAACTTATGTTGTCATTATTTTAGTAGCTTCAAGCCGTTATCACTGTATATATCCTGCATGGCCCACATGTCGAGCTAGCTATCAGAATTTTGACTTCACTTGAAATCATTAATAGGTTCAGTAACTGTTGTTTGTAATGCCGTAACTACAGTGACTGAATAGTTGTAGTGAAAAGAATTTACACAAATATATGCAAAATCTACATATATACTAGAAAATTATTTTTTGTGTAACACTAATTGATCTCTTTTAATTTCTCTTCTGAAGGTTCTTTCTGTTGATTTAGTGATTTTTACTTGTGCAAGAAAGTAGTGTTTTCTTTAAATCATTGTATTGATTTTATAATTATAATAATTAATATATATTATATATCCCTGGCAAAATCAAGGTCCTTGTTAACAAATTTAGGGTTAACATTATACATTTCTTCTGTCAGAAAAATAATAGTTTTGTTGTTAGTTTTAATATCTGTGAAGCTGCTTCTGAACTAAGTAGTCATTCAGTCATCCTTGTCAGCTAGTAACATTTACCTGGTATGTCTGCAATTCTGTTAATCTCAGTATGACCTTTAAAATTAGAAAAAATTAGCTATTATGATGGTTCAGTGGGAACTAGCATTGATAATATTTATTGGTATTTACATGGTTAATAATGACTTTTAAGTGCCAATATTATTGTTGACTATCTGCTGTTCTTAATATGCCTTATACATTGGTCATTGCTTATCCCACATAAACAGATGTTTCACTGAATTGTATTGTCACACTCAGTTAATTGTTAATTGCTACCAAAATAGTTACTGTTAGTATTAAAATGTTTACTAACTGACAGGAGAATAAAAATAATGAATTCAGCAGTGTATGAAGTTTTGTTTAAGATTCTTGCTGTTAATGTAACTATTTGTTGCCAAATTTGGTTTTCTCTAAATTATTTGAATTTTAGAAATATCCAACTTGCTAATTTAATTTGTTCGCATAAGCATGTAATCTCTTCTTGAATTTCCATTTGAATGACCACACTTCAAACAGTACTGATCAAATTCACAAGCCAAAAACTGATACCTCAACAGTTGGCTGGAATGTGAAAGTTAAAACCTTTCCTTCAAGTACCCATATATTTGGGGCTTCTAATTTTTTGATGTTCAGAATTATGTAATTGCTATATTTTTGTTTAAATTTAAAACGAAATGGGATGCAAAATCAGCAGCCTTCATTCCCCGACAGCTAAATGCTGTTTCAAGGTTGGAGGTGAACCTGGTAAGACTGATGTATTCTGTGTATGTGTTTCTTTATATGGAAGTGAAATATCTTATCATCCATCTGTTGGCAGGGGAAAAGGGCTCAAACATGGCCCGAAGAAAGTTACCATAGAACTTCTCACTGCGTGGACATACATGCAGCCCCATCATTTTCATTGACTGCTATTTTTATGAAATATAATTAATAACAGGGTTCGTACAGAGTCTGGAAAAATGTAGAATCCAAAGACCCTTTTTCCAGACCTGGAAAAGACTGGAAAATCATTTCAGGGTCTGGATAAAGTCTGGAGTTTTGTGATCTTTAGAATTCTGGCCATTTTTGGAGATCAAATTGGGACTGGATTGATGTCAACTGTGAATTTTTAGGTGGCAAATGTTTTTTTCTCACATTACTATTGAGTCTAGAAAAATCCGAAATTACTCTGGAAAAAGTCTAGAAAAAGTCTGGAATTTTACATAGAAGATTCTGCACGAACCCTGTAATAAGACAAATTAAAGATCCATCAACAATATCACTATAACTTTAAATCAAGTCTTAAAACCTTCCTCTTCACTAAGAGTTATTATGAAATTAGATATTATTAGATTAGATTAGATATTTAGATTAGATATTTATTTAATATGTAGATCTGTAGATGTAATATGTACATTTTATCATTATTATTTTAGATATAATAGTAACTACTGTTGTAAGAGGATTATTATATCTTATCTTATTATAATATTAATTGTAATTATATTAATTTTGATAGGTTTTTGTCACAAAAGGTTATCTTTTGACAAAGAAGCCATTTTGCTGTTTGAGTACCTCCCAAGTTTTACTGGGATTAACAAGGACAGCAGAGCTATGGGGCTCAGGGGGCTTTAGCCTGCTGCCGGGGCGGGGCCGGCGCGGGGGGGCGCCCCGCGGGGGGGGGGCGGCGGGGCGCGGGGTGGGGGGGGGGGCGG
>JANVCJ010010567.1:0-14365 GCA_026413505.1 Epizoanthus ramosus | reverse complement strand
TAGATAGATAGATAGATAGATAGATAGATAGATAGATAGATAGATAGATTGATTGATTGATTGATTGATTGATTGATTGATTGATTGATTGGCCTCCATTTTTAAAACTAGCCTTAAACGAACTGGACATGCCTGTATAAACATCGTATATAAATAAATACTTGGTTAGTCAAAAATTAAATAAAAAAATAATGTCCACCTATAAGGAGGCAACAAGGAAGGCTGAGATTTGGCCAAGTTCTAGATAAATAAATATTAGAGAAATATACGGTATTTTATGTTTTGTATTATCTGTGCTATACGGTAAGCGTGTTTGTTGTCTTTCTTGCAGAAAGCACCTCAAGTATCTTATCAAGCAAGGCAAGCGATCTACTGCCCCTTCCCGGGTTTTCATTCTATTACAACCAGCTTGAAGATAGTTACTACTTCGACGTGTCCGCAAAGAGTAAAACGTGGCGTTTGGCGATAAAGGAGATCAAAACAAATTCTTGGGCTCACATATTGTTCTCTTGGAACAAAGATGATGGTATCAAGTTCTACCAAGATGGTTCTTTAATTGCCGAATCAAGTGCATTCGATTACTTTTATGGCTACGACACAGATCAGTTCACTCGTTTAAGAGTGGGAAGAACAAATTTAGACATGCACGGAAGCATTGGTCCAAACATCCAGATGTCTGACCTTAGAATACTCGATACGGTTCTATCAAAAAGTCAGATTCAAGATTATGCTCGTGACAGAGGTATATATAACTTATTAATCGATTTTCTGATTTATATGGGGATTTATTTTAACGAGTCAGGCCGTATTTTGCGAGTGCGAAGCACGATTATATGGGTTTTGCTTTACGAAAGAAAAACGAGAGGAATTGTTGATACAAGTGAAATGATAACAGAAGCAGGCGAGTGAAGTTACACGCGCAGTTTAATGGTTTCCATGAAGTTTGGGTTGTAAACAACTCCATAAAAGGAAAGATGCGTCAGCAACTTTGGATTAGCGAGATCAGTGCGCGCAGCATGTACTGTGTTTTCGTCGATAAAATTTTCCAGCTCTTCATTTGTAAGGCTGTTGTTGTTTTGATCTTGCAAACAAGCGACCTGGGATAAAATCTGGTTTTCTTCTTCATCTGTATCGAAGGCCTTCTCTGCAATGTCTGGTCACTGCCAGTCAATTGAGTCAAACTACAAACAAAAGTTTTGCCATTTTTGTTTTCTTCTCAGCCAGCAAAATTTGTGACGTAAACCTTGATTAATATGGCGAGATATCAATGCAGTACGTGTCAGATTTGACCAATGAGATGCCCGTAAAAAGCCATATTAATCAAAGAATGGCGGACCCATACAATAAAACATGATACAATATAGATGTTTATGAACTATATTGTGCTGGTAGATAAGCCAATAACAAACGTGTTTTTCACCCTTGTGCACATGGTCATCACCCTAAATGAAACTGTATAAAAGGCTAGTATCGACCCTAATAGTTATTTGCAGCTTGTGAATTTGCGTATTAAGGACTTTAGACACTGTAGTATTATTTTAGAGTGTACAAGAACGTGACCTATCTAAAGGATTATTTTTGGTATGATGTTGTAGCAATCTGTTTTGAACGTTATTTGAAACCAAACGCCAATCTAGTAGAGTCTTTCCAAGCAACCCCTCCAGTCACCATTGGTTTCATTATTAATGTGTAATCAAAATTACCCCAACCCTGTCATGTGTCTAGTATTGTGAAGGGCGATGACTATGTGCACAAGGGTCATAAACACGTTGTTGGTTAGTGGTTTATGTACCAGTGGGATATAGTACATCGCTCCTGAAGAAGATATTACAAAGAGATTTAGCACCACGCATACGTGAGACGCAAACAAGAAATATGATCATGTGACCTCATTTTCCCGCATGGGATATTTTTGCCTTATTTTCATAACGAGAATTATTTATACTTCATTAAAACAACAGCAAAACTTTTTCCTTCATGTTACATGAGGTCAAATGAAGTTAAAGTTTTTAAAACTGTCAAAAAATGAACTGATTTTTGCAGGATGGAGCATGTTGTGGCATTGTGCAAGGAAGTTATAGAAAACAAGCCAACAAAACTGGAAGATTGGAAGCATGTAGCAAACACACTCACAGCCGCCATGTTGCAAGTTTGCAGTGGTTACTAGTGCCTGTCTATACCGAGGCGTACATAAAGCCATGAAGATAACCCAAAATAAATGACGCAATTATACATCAAACAGCTAGATCACGTTTCCGTTTCACATATACGTGGTGCTAAATCTCTCTAATATATCAAAAACTGGCCATGACTTTGCTTGGTTAGACTTTCCTTCACCCCTTTCATAACTCTAGAGCTCTAGTAGTCACAATTTTTTCCCTTGCAGATGTCTCAAATTTTGTCCTTGTATTTGAACAAAACTTTCCCTTGTAGTTAAAATTATAAATAAAACTAAAACACAAACAAGATTAAAATAATAAAACACAAATGTAGAAAAGTTTTCTACATTTTTTAGTATAATCTTATTTGTGTTTTATTTCCTTTTCATAGTTATCTTGTTTCAGCCACATACGGAGCATTTATACACATCTATACTGTGTCGTGTTGTATTTGTTACACAGCAATGTTGTAGAGAGCTATGAAAGTGATTGCTAGATTAACGACACCAGCCACTGCAAAACAGGTGTCGCAGACCCTAGCGAATGGACAGCGACCAGAGCAAATAATACAGAATAATTCAATGTCAACAGGAAACCTTTAAAGCCGTAGAGATACAGCCTCTAACTAAATTGATATTTTGCACTGTCGATGAGTCTTAACTGCAACGAGTACCTGAACACATTGTCATTTTCATACGGTACCTAAATTACAGTTCAAAACGGGGCAATCGAAATTCTCGTGCATCTGCTCATTGACTGATCCCTTAGTAAAAGCCACAATAGAAACCTAAATATAGACGTTTTTCAGTGCTAATTGTGTTCTCTAATGTAGCAACAGCCGTTTTCACAGTAAAAGAAGGAAATCTTGTGAATTTATGGCGAATAACTTGTTTGGCTATGACAACAAGACTTCGAATTTGATGCCTATGTGAAAGGGCCTGGTTCGCTTACGCGTAGTTACCTGCCCATTTTCCTTCACCTCTGTCTTTTATAATAATGTTAACCACCTTGCTCTTATTGGGATCATGACAACGCCAGTTAACTGAAAATCCATGATGAAGAGAGGAGCCACCTCTGGTGGAAACATGGATAAAGAAATTGACGTCTACTTTTACGTATGCAAAACTATTGAGACGTGTTTAGATAATTGAGTCTTGATCTGCTCACAACATTTCAAGAAAACAGATTATCAACGTTTGTATATGAATTTATTAGGAGTAAGCACCTCAACTGAATGGAGACAATGTGGGGGTTTTGGCATTCCTAACCATCCGTCAGTCTACTTTGTCAAACGACACAAAGGAAGGTTAATTCCTGTCCCCCAGAACTAAGCAACACATCAGAACACATTTTGCATGGTTTTCTTTAAATTCATATTATCCAAATGTAGCAGTAGATAGTATTACAATACTAGAATCTTACTGTTTTTCTAGATAATGAAGAAATTGCATCTAAACCTGAAGAACCATTCCACTTCAGCATGGATGGATTGAATGAATGATGAACTGAAAGAATTGAATATCAGGCAGAACCAAGATAGTTGTGAGTTCTATGCCAATAGAATCCAGGCTGTTTTAATTTATTTATCGAACATTTGCATTTTCTTTAAGAGAAGTGGCACTCATTCTCCTTATGAGTTGGCTTCATTGCAAACCCTGATAAGTAATGTCAGGGATGTTTATAATCATCTATATCAGCAGCCGGGCATGGGAAGCTATTCCTATCGCCCTACTGTCGAGCGAACAGGACAAGTAGGAAGACCAAGATTTGAGATAACTGCTGAGCAGCTACAGTTCCTAAGAAGTGAATTCAATTCCTGGGCACAAATCGCAACAGATCTGGGTGTCTCAAGATAGACGATATTTAACCGTCGAAGGGAATTGGGATATATCCAAAGATAACTTGGGTAATGGAGCTTTCAGCCTTTCCTAGAACTGGCAAAACGAATTGGATTGGTGGTCTCAGAGCCAGAGGCTTATATTTACAGGGATGGAGAGTGTGTGAGTCCATCATCCGTGTTGATCCCATCAACCATGCTAATCGTTGGGGAGAAAGAATTGTGCGATGACCTTATTCTGTGCCTATTGGAGACTATGTATTCAGGGTTGTGTTGATGGCTTCTCAAGGTCTATAATTTATCTTCGCGTCAATAACAATCGCGCAGTGACAGTCTTAGATTGCTTCAAGAATGCCACAAGGGCATGGGGCCATCCTTCACGTGTCCGAGCTGATGGTGGTGGTGAAAATATAGCGGTGGGGGAATACATGGAGTGGTACCGGGGAGCCAATAGAGCTTTTTGACAGGACCAAGTGTGAGAAACACTCGTATAGAAAGACTGTGGAGAGATGTTGGTAAAGGAGTGATTGCAGTATTTTCTTCTCTCTTCGCTCACTTGGAAGTGCATGGTCTTCATGACCGGTCTTCATGATGGAGAACTCGTTTGGCTATGACGACAAGACTTTGAATTTGACGCGTAAGTGTGAAAGGGCCTGGTTCGCTTATGCATGGTTACCTGCCCATGTTCCATCCCCTCTGGCTCTTCTAATATTAACCACCTTGCTCTTATTGGGATCATGACAACGCAAGTTAACTGAAAACATGACGACTTCACCACGGATAAAACTGGCCTTTCCTTAATGGGAATATCTGCTGGCCATTAAAATGCGGGCTCACCTTGCAATTGTTTTATGGACAACTCCGATTGGCTAATGAGTAGAGACTATGACGCAAAGAATTCTTTCACAATTTCATTTGCATCGTGAGATAGCTGTCAGAGTGGAGTTGGAAGAAGTATAAAAGTTGAGTTTGGTTTAATATCTCAATAAAGTTTTCTAAATTTGCTGTGGGCAATTCCACTGAAGCCTTAGATTCTTTCAGGGTTTGGACAGCGTGCATGGTGAATGCGAATGAAAGTTGTTCGATCGAAGTCACCTTCCGCCATGGCCGAGCACTTCGATCGTAAGATCGAAGATCCTACAGAAGTCAGAATGACAACAGAGACCGAGAAGCCAGGAGAAAGAAAAAGAAGGAAGATTCTTACTCTAAAGGTAATTAAACCATTTTCCGTTTCATCCCAGTCTTTTGTTAGTAAAGCAGAGAAACATGCTCAAGTAAAATGGCGGAATTTTGAAGATATTTGATGAAGAGAGGAGCCACCTCTGGTGGAAACATGGATAAAGAAATTGACGTCTACTTTTACGTATGCAAAACTATTGCAATGTGTTTAGATAATTGAGTAAAAAATATTCGAAATGAGGCTGGCAAACCAAGACTGATTTTGTAAGTCAAACAAGGAAAGACAAATGGGTGCCATCGAAATTCTCGTCGCTCTGCTCACAACATTTCAAGGAAACAGATTATCAACGTTTGTATATGAATTTATCTAGAGTAAGCACCTCAACTGAATGGAGACAATGTGGGGGTTTTGGCATTCCAAACCATCCGTCAGTCTACTTTGTCAAATGACACGAAGGAAGGTTAATTTCTGTCCCCCAGAACTAAGTGACACATTAGAATTTTTCTGCATGTATATGACACATTTTGCAATGGTAGCAGTAGATAGTACAATACTAGAATCTTACTGTTTTTCTAGATGATGAAGAAATTGCATCTAAATCTGAAGAACCCAGTCCTTCCACTTCAACGGTTCAACGGTTCAACAGTTTTTATTTACCATATGTACAACATTACATAAGAAAAATGAATATAAAAAGTGAAAAAAGGTGGAGGGCACAGGATTTACAACACTAGGGGGTTAGATTAGCAATCCTGCACCCACTTCTGTTGATAAAGCTGAGGATGAACTGAATGAAATGGATTCCAGAGCTGAACTGCAAGCCGAGGTACATGTAGCTGCATGCTCATGAAACTCCCGGGCAATCACATAATTAGGAAATGCCATATGAAATCCCCACCACCAGTATAAAGGCAAGTACTTGTAATTTGGTGGATTCTAAAATTTGAAGTATAGTATATGCGACACAAAACAAAGTAAATAATTTATTACCTATGTTTTACAATACATGTTGTCATTTCAACATGTATTGTTGAAATAAAAAACTTATGGAGTACCACCCTAGAAATTTTTGTGATATTTCCTTTCTTTCGTTGACTTCCAACACTGAAGTGGTAGAGAGCAAAAATGTAAATGCTCTAAATGTAATAATGATTCAAATGACGGTTTCGAAGAAGAAATTACAGCAGCAGCAGCATCCATTCACAAAGATCTATCACAACAACCAGCCCTTTGTTGTGTGTTTTCTAGCCGATCAGCCAAAGGCAAAGAATTGTGGCCATTACAATTGTCAGATCGAATTTCCCCGAAGGCAACTAATTGCATCATACGATATAGTGTTGTCGCATGTAGAGAATTGGGGGTATACCTCTCCTAAAGATTCCAGACGCTTAGTTCCATCTGCAAGGCCAACCACCAAGTATTACTACGAAAAGCAGAAAAGCATAAAGAAACGTTTTCCATACTTCCGTTGGTTGTTTCTTGACATTCCTGCTGATGTCAGAGATCACTTGCGACAATCCCACCTCAATTTACTACAAGTGGAACTTTGCAACAAGGAGTGATGACACGCAACAAGTACACTAATAAAAATAGGTTCTGCGGCCTTGTGTAAAAAAGTGAGTATGCCAAAACAATGCTACAAATCAGAGTGTCTTGTTTGTTGAACTAATTCCAGTTCATGACTCGGATACACTAGCATCTGTAGATAATCGTATTCCCCATAAACTGGGAAAATGCTACAAAAATTAATTTGAGATCGGTATCAGGTATTCAGATAATTAAAATGTGTATTACGACAAAGTGCTTGATTTCCAAATAGGCAGCATTTCTCTGAAGACTACATGACAGACTCGTTACTGGGATGACTGAGATGAACTTTGTTTTCGTTCAAACCCTAGGGTAGTAAAAACACGAGCTGTCGGAAAAAGGAAGGCTTTAAACAACTCGCGTCATAGACAGAAGTCAAAAAGTTGCAATTGTTGTTTAGTGCTACGGTTTATATCAGTTTCAGGCTCATTTATTGTTGTTGTAGTTGTTTTATATAAAGAACAGTCTAGCCTCGTGTATAATTAAAAAATACAGATTTTCGGGGGTCTGGGTTTTCGATACATCCGAGGGTCTGGGTTTTTCAGGGGTCTAGGTTTTCAATACATCTGAGGGTCTGTTTTTTTTCGGGGTCTGGGTTCTTTGTTTTCGAGGTCTGGGTTTTTGATACACTCTCAACAAATTATGGAATTCTAATTCTTCATTAATCTCAAATTCTGATATTATGATTATGTCACTTGTGCAGGTAAAGACAAATGAATGTCGTCCTTGTGAAGGCTGTGTTAAGCTAAAAATGCCAATCGTGTTCTTCGAAACAAGAACATAACGATTCTTCAAAGGCTTCAAGAGCAAAAGATTAAGATCTGCAAGTTGGTCTAATATTATGAGAAAGATGATAGAATTAATATTTTTGGTGCAAATCTCCTAACCTGGCAGAATGGAAACATCCCAGAAGACAAGGCCTACATGAATCTGGGCGGTGATCATGCTGAGGCTTCTATAAAGTTTGAGTTCCAGTTGGCAAATGTAGCAAAACCTAACTCATTTGTTGTGATGTCTCGCAGGAATGTGTGCTGGGACCACTACTGTTCTCATTATAATATGCACCACTTGAAGATGTGATTGTATCCCACAAAATAGATGTGATGACGTCCGCAGATGATTTTCGACTATATATTATTCTGAAAAGGAGTAATCATACTGTTGGCCTTGAACAATTAGACCTTTGTGTTGATGACGTCATACATTAGAATACTCATAATGGTCTCAAATGCAATCCAACAAAGACGGAAGTTGCACAGATCTATTCTCGTTTCATGCCAACTGAAAGTATATCGCACCTCAGAGTCCGAACTGCCATCATTAAGCCAGTGACAGAAGTGAGAGATCTTGGGAGTCACGTTCGACTCCACCCTGACTCTTCACACTCACATATCTGTCGATCTAGTTCATTGTCATTACACCAAATACGTAAAATGAGGAAATTAATTTCTCAAGAAGATACAGAAAGGGTCGTCCATGCCTTTGTATCCTCAAAAGTACTGACTACTTTAATGGAATACTCTATGGTTTCCCTTCAACTCACGAAATCCAGAAACTCCAGACAGTAAAATTCTGCTGCCCGACTTGTAACAAGAACTAAAACATCTGAACACATCACACCTGTCCTTATCAATCTCCACTGGCTTGCTGTTCAACAACGAATTGTATTCAAACTTCTCCTTAATACCTACAAATCACTCAATAGTCTGGAGCTAAATTAAAATACCAAACTTATATGGACCTCAGTCCTGAAATACAATGACCAGTTTCTTCACATTCAAGCTGTGTATAATTATTCATGGAGCTATTCCTTGATCCTGCCTGTAATTTAGTCATAACTATAACCAGCTTGAATAAACCATTATTATTAACATAAAGAGGAGAGTACTTAGAAAATGCCAGCCTTACAATAACATCACTAAGAAATGCAAGCAGCTTAAACAAATGCAACGAACTAGCAAGTCCATGTTGTCACTGAAACAAACATACACTCAAGAACTTTAGAATCACCTGATACAACTGTTACCTTGCAACCATTTGTAGTAATACCACCAGCATTCAAATTTAACAGTCGTTGCAATAGCCTGAAGAGTGTGGTAATTCTTTCACACCATATGAAACCGAACTGTAGCAATAAAGCAGTGAATTAATACTAAAGTCTGAAACCTAGATCTCCCACACACCAAAAGGTGCTTTCCTCAGCAGAGAAGCATAAGAAACTGAAGAAATATCATAGAGCGCGGAATCATAATTTACCCATATCATCACACTGAAAAAGGGATAAGCACATCCTTATTTAATTCATAGATATTAAATTCAGTTATTTAACATTATATTTAATACTTACTAAATATCTAGGTTAAAATTTTGGTGAAAGCCCAAAACTTCTTGATTACTTCCAAGAATGGCCATGTTCTCAACAGTTATATTTCCTGCAACCAGTCGGGCACAAACAGCTGACAAGCTACGAAACTGCTATCTTCCCACTCTGTTAGAAAAGGACTCTGAAGCTACATGTATGAAAAATTCTAAACAGTGCTGTAAAAAGGATTGTGAGCTAGACACGACAAATATGAAGATCTTGCTGGCAATAGAAACCAGTTTACTACATTTTCTGTCATCTGCAGTGAAAAGTTCAAGTGACTTGTCTTCTACTCCCACCAAGGCTGATAATTTAGGTCTCTCTCCTACAAGTGAACAGTCTGCACCAGTGGCTGCTCATACCAAGTCTAACATTCCACAATCCAAGCCCCTCTGCTAATCACCTTTGAAGACTCGAGGCACTATAAAGTGTAGCTCATGCTAGAGATTACGGAAAAGCTTACAAGAAATGGGAGAATAAATTAAGGCCTAGAAGCGTGAAAGGCAACTCATTGTAAAGACTTTAAAGCTGACAAAGGAACAGCAGAAAAAGAAAAATGTTATCAAAACTCTGAATCAAAAAGTAAAAAGAAAGAAGGTCACAATCTCCAAATTGAAGGAACAGTTGAACTCCTTGAATGTTTCCCTAGATCTTGTACACACTAAAAGGCACTTTCCTCAGCAGAGGACAAGAAACTGAAGAAATATCATAGAGAGCGGAAAATGATATTTAAGTAACGACTTTTAGCAGAACATGCAAGAATCACAGCTACATTAAGTGAGAATCTGAATGCCAGAGATGAGGAAATAATAAATGTGCAAAACGAGAAGATGGAACTGGAGGACAAGTTGAGCGATGTTCAAGATGAGGTTAAGCAGATGGAAAATCATATTCGCCATTAATGAGAATGATAGTAAGTTGGTAATAATATGGCAATTAGCAATAGCAGTTTTGAATCAATATCTTGCTGTTTTAACTGCACCAATTCTTACAAAATGCAGTGTATTTAGTATATTTCCTCCAAACACAAGGCATGTGCAATTTAGGATAGAAACTAAGTAACATAATTGTTCTAACAGTACTTTATCATTTGAATGTTGCGCTACTAATGTTAAAACTGTAAAGCAATTGTTTATTTTGATATTGAGATTTTTCTTATGTGGCAGGTATTACTCTTACATGCATGACTCCAGAGACAATTGTTGATATACACTGAACTTTTCATTTTATTTCGGGTGTTTGATGGAATTGAAATTGTATGACCAGAGAGTTGGGAGCAGTTTGCTGAAATCCAAACTGCAGAGGCAATTGCAACTAATCCTAACTGCACTTCAGGTTTTGATGTAACCACTCAGGTGGGTGCACACATCAATTCTGTGCATGTGACCACAGTACGCCATTGCTATTCTGTTGCAGTTAACCAACTTGCTGATGGTTGATTACAGGGCACATAAAGATGCTGTTAACAACACTGCAGCTGCCTATGCATATGTAAATGACACTGATTTCCTTGCGATTAGGAAGAAGCTGATTGACAACATTGCAAACACTATTGACTGATCGCCGTTCTGCTAATCGTGCTACAATTGAATTACTGAATGATTCCTGGCAGAAAACTTTGAATGAACTTAACTGTCACCTCCACTCCTTGACAGTATCGAAAGGCTGGGGAAAGCCTAAAAATATAAACAAGAGAAACCCATTAAGGGAAAGCTCTTTGGATCCGAGTGTCTTGCTGCAAACATAGTTTTCCAGCTGAATAAGATCAGATACAAAGATGGTAAGAGGGACCAACGTGGTTTTGTATTGTTCCTGGATGCAGAAGGTCTGCCACGTGGGATCCACGGCAACCGACTGCATGTGCTCTTCCACACTACAGGAGTCCTCGTGGAGCATTACTCTCTATTTGTGAAGTTCTTGCTGTCGGGCACATCATGCCTTGGTCTGCAAAACTCTGTCCACGATGATCTTGAAACCACTGAAGCTCATGTTCAATTACAAGTCTTGGGCTTCATTACAAGTCTTGGGCTTAATTGATCGCTGGCCCATGGATGACAAAGTTTTAAACTTCAGCCAGGGATCAGAAGATATTAAAGTAGTTAGGGAGCTTGTGGAGAGACTCAAGGAACAAGTGACTTCAGAATTGAATTTACTGACTTGCCGCAATGATTTCGTTGGAACACTCTTGCGGCTGGTGTGGAATGCATAAGTATGAATGGGAAAAATCATTTGGTTGAAGGAGAGTTGTTTGAGGGGACAAAGGATGAATATATGGGTTGAACTTGTTTGGCAATATGGCATTCAAGTTCAGTGAAGTCTGTGACAAAACATCATCCAACTACGAAAGTTTATTAACCTGTTTGAGGAACAAAGGGCTATTAACTGTCATCCCTCCCATCGCACCTCTCAATAACTTTCCCCATTCCCCTCTCCTCGTTTCTCAAGTTCCATGTTTTATAAGGCAAGTCAGTTGATGAATTAATTTATAGCGGTAGGTTGCATGTCTGTGTTGAAGAAATGCAAACTGGAGTGAAAGCAATGACAGCAGCGCCTACAACAAGGTTTCCATCTCCAAACCATATGGGTCCAGTGTCTTCATACCAAAAACAAAGTGCATCTCTCACGTTACAAAGAGAATGGGAACAAATGTGCGATCTCTAATTCTAGATCACAAAGGTAAATTTCGGTGTTTGTAAGCAACAACAACTCTAGCTTTTAACACCTTGTTGGAAGAAAACTCAATGACTGCAAAGGTTTGGGTAGTGCAGGGAGGCTGACCATTTCACGGGTGGACACAGTTTCTATGGCCTGGCAATTCGTGAGAATAAGGGAATGCAAAGGAAATAGCACAGGCTACCAAAGCTACACTTTACCATTACGCGCTAACATGAAGCATGTAAACGTATTTTCCCCAAAATGTATGTCTATCATATTCAAGAGAGCAAGAAGAGGTCATCGCGGTATATGATCTGTAGGTTCTCCATTAAAGGCTATGTGTATGGAGAAACTTGTTCAGTTTAGTTTGTCTGCAGCAACTGAACGTTACCTGGTATACATTGTGGGGCAAAAGAAGTCCCATGTCTGGAAAAGGGACACTCCATTATGGTGGCCAGAGACAGTGGTGTTTCGAGACCCAAACAATGGTAAGCCAAAGATGAATGTCCATGAACTGCTGGACGTTTTTTCTGCCTATAGGAGGCTGGAGGAGTTAGTGATTATTCATTAGAGGAAGGCAACAAATCTGATCATGGTTGTAGCCAAAGGACAGAGAAGGGGAGTAAGAGTGGTTACAGTGGCACTGTTGATGATGGTAGGGGTAGACAAACTGGTTGTAGTAGTGGTGGATGTTGGGGGTGGTGAAGGGTCGTAGAAGCCACAACGAGAGAGCTTTTATGATTAGGGCCATTAAAAGAGTCATCTAACACTGTTAGACATGGAAAGCATTCCTTGAGGTATTTCGGACCCTTCTTGTGGTCGAAATTAACTCAGAAAACAAGGGATTTGCAGGAAATGAGATGCGTGACGTTTTTGTCCAAGGGTTGACGCCGAATTTGAAGGCCCATGTCATCCTTAATCAACCACAGACAACAGAAGAAGACGAGACATTGGCACGACTCGAAAGTGCAGTAAATACTGGAACATCTAAAGGTTCAGAATTAGCACAAATGAAGAATCTTGTGTCGGACCTGCGAGAAACCTTTACCCCTAACAAAGAGACACAGATGAAGGTTCAGTCATCCACCCCAACTACTGAGAAGCCTACTGAACTACAGGAACTTCGTGATGCCATTCATAAATTACAAGCCTCTAAAGCTAAAACTCATATGTCTGCATATGAAGATAGCCGAAGATGGGGAGAGCGATTCCAAGGCAATCGTTCAGATACACAATCACAAGTGAGACAAGTTCGAAATGTTTTGCGACGTCTTCAAGACCAACTATCCCAACTCCAGTTAGCAAATAGCTGTGGTGGTGGAAGACAGTACAACCCCACAAGAAGGAATGAGCGTACCACAACGGGTCAGGTGATATGTAATAACTGCCACTATGTTGGGCATTTAGCAAGACAGTGCCAAGGATTATTACGAGATCCAAGAATACCTCAGCAACAACGGTTTTCATCTCTACAATCTCAACAATCACGAATGAGACCTCAATCTCGGACCCAGTTCCCTCAGCGTTTCCAGCCAACACGTTCATATCAGGGAAACTAAACTGGGCTCCCACTCACAAGGGAGGGGTGGGGGCCTCATGCCTTGACAATAATAATATTGACGAACATGAACATGAACATTTTTGTTAAAAATGCATTCTGCAAAATTACAAAATAATTTTTTTGCCCACCCCTTTATTTTTGAAATGCTCTAAGGTACTGTGGCAGTTTTGATGAGTCTAGTGCAAGAATGACCAAAGTAACTTGTATGCTATATTCCCTCCAAAGTATATATTTTGAAAACTGTAGCTAAATTTACAATGCGACTACAGAAACCAGGGTCACTTTGACTTGGCTGGCTGAAACAAACAAACTGTAAAACTATCCAATGGAAATGAGGGAAAATCAAAGCCGCACACTCCAATTATATTGTTTAAAAGTCATATTGTGATTGACTACTATTCGGCAAGTGACCCTGGTTTCAGTAGTCACACTGCAATGGCAAAATATCCAATTCCATAATAATAATAATAGTAATAATAATAATTATATAATGATAATAATAAGAACGACGTTAACTTTGTTGGTTGGAATGGGAAAATGCCCAAAATAATAACCAATTACCGGTACAAGTATTTATGGTACTTGTGCCCCTCCTCCCCCAGGTCTCCATCAGGTTATTGTCTTGGAGTTAAAATTAGAAGGGGGCATTGAGCTGTACAAGTACATGTATCAGCTACCAAAGTCCTAAAGTATCTTCTTCTAATTGTAGGAATCATAATTATGAAGTAATGGTGTCGAATGGTGCCAACGCTGTCATTCCATCAGACAGGGATACAGATCAGTTTACTGCGAGATTACTAAATATAACAAGGGGACAGGACTCCTTGTATATAAAAGAAGTGAGATCCAATGTAGAAGTAAGTCACAAACAGTTATATAAAGTACCATATTAATTTCCCTGACCATCATGGTTTTAAAGTATGTTATGGCAAAATGTTTAAAAAATACCTTTAAAAACAACAAAAAGGGGCCGTAGGCTGTACCATTATAGTTATTTTGCCAAAAGTGGACCCACCAAACTCAG
>JANVCJ010010456.1:0-14369 GCA_026413505.1 Epizoanthus ramosus | reverse complement strand
GACCTAAGTTTCAGCCAATCAGAGCGCGTGATTTGGTTATTGGCCCTAGAAATCAGAGTTGTCATATAATAAATATACGTATTGTTCAAATATATAAGGATCTTACATGGCTGTTTGAAGATACGGCTTTTATCTTCGAGTGTCGAATGTAGTAACAGTCATGTAAGTTTCTTTTTATCATATGAAAATCCATACGAAAACCGAACTTCTGAACCAGTGAACAAGAAAATCATGTAGAAATCTATAAGCAAAAAGGAACTTCTTAGCCAGCGAACAAAACATTCAGCTGACATTTTTCAAAAAAGCAAAAAATAACCAACGATATTTTATATGTACAAAGATATGACTTTTATCAACACTATATATTAATACTCAGGATCTTATGGATTTTCATATAGATAAAGTTCGTGAATACTAATTACAGCTGATATAGTTCACGAATTCTAATTAAGGATTGCTAATTAAATTGACAGAAAGTGTGCGAAAACTCAGGCAGAACTGTTATAACTACCTTACGCTACACAAGACCAGCAGGTGGCAACACAAACAGAAATTACAAATTAATAGCAAGAATAATTCTCTATCGTGTTTATTGGCGAACGTTTTATTCAAAATAGGACATATTTGTAGCAACCAAAGGCCATGAATATAAATCCCACAAAGTCAATCGAAACCCACGAAAACCTCAGACATGTCCTCAGCATGGGTTACAACCAACCCCAATATCTCATGAATAATGCGTCGGAACGACAGGTAACAAGATATATAATTTCACCCTAATCCAAACAATGCTAGTAAACCAATTCTCCTACCACAGCTAGCTCATCATGGCTCATGTGAAAAAATGCAGACAAACAGATTTCTACAAATAGAATATAAAGAACCCAAGTATTCCATCCACAACGCGTTAGTATTGTCAAAACGTTATACGATAGACCCTTAGAACTCTAACCAGTCACACAGCTACTCTCAAGTTGAACTGTTTCCCTAAAAACAGAACATGGATTCTCAACATCATTACAGAGCAAAAACATCAGAAATGAATCAAACGGACAGTAATTTACTGACCTTTTCTGCTTCCTTCAGTTGTTCAATCTTAAGATACAGCAATTCCAGCTCTTCATCTGTCAAATCACCTTTCTGTTACAACAAAAATAAAAATATGAGAGATTTATATCGATTCCAAAATTACAGATCTACTTCTACATGTGCTGACCAAGTGTTCAGAAGGCCGGAGGGACTAAACAAGTCTCCCCTCTCGTGTGGACCAAGTATGCCGCCACATACCTTAACTTGTATCTCCAAATCAGAAATAATTCGATCTATTTCGAAATCCAAATGTTCTCTAGAACTATCCGAGTTTCTTCTTAAAACAAAGGTCGCCATTTTGAAACAAATGCAAGACCTGCAGCACCCTGCGCAGCCAAATGGTTTGTATCGATAATTCAACCAAAACACATTAATTTAGCACCACGAATTTTGCATTCGTTCAAATGCAACGCAGAAATTTACAATCATTCCCACGAACAACGTTCATTGAACGGAAATTTCTTTGACAAGGCGTCGAAATACTCCAACAACACACACTTTGTAGCGTTAATGAACTGTCTTGAAATATTTCGGGGCAAAACCGAAATGCAAATTTAGAAAACACTAATATTAACTGGGTAGTCTCCTATTTACTTAAAATTTTGGCACAAAATGTAAACATCAACCACAAAACCAAATATAAAAATACAAATAAAAATAAAAATAGAAATAGAAACAGAAAAGGCATTGAACTTTGAAGGGATGCAAAGTTAAAGCGGAACTGACTGTTTACTTCCCATGATGCAAGTGGTTCCTTATAAATTTCCATCCATCACATCACGCAGTCTATATTAAGTATTGGCGGCATATAATACGAATCATTCAAGAGAGTTGAACATTTCTAGCCCTATACATACTTGTTGTTCATATTTACATTTGAGATCCTGTGTCTAAAAAGGTAAGACGTAATTACATTTCAATGAAATGACCTGTTCCAAACTGAGATAGGCAGAGGAGTGAAAATTAAGGAAAAGTGAAAGAACGAAAGCTCTCTTATTTGCGTTTCCTGTATCCTTCTCTTCTCTCCTCCTCCCTCTCCACTGTGTTCATCAGTACATCCCGACACTGGAGATATTCTTCTCCTGCGAAATCTGATGCCATTTTAACCTGACCGAGTAAAGGTAATCCGTAGCATTTTCATTTAAATCTGTAATATATAGGGAACGGAATTCTTTCTCTAACCCCCTAGGGTTGTAAATCCTGTACCCTTCACTTTTTTTCTCGTACTTTCTTTTTGTGTACATGTACTTAATTATGTGGAAAAAAACAACCGTCAAACCGTCAAGCTCAGACGCTGTTATTTTCTGCGTGAGAGATTTGTTCTCGCTGCGATGGAAAATCAGCGTCTGAGGTCAACTTACGTGCAGGAAGACCCTGGGAACTAGGCGGCATTTTTATCTCTCCCCCCCCCCCCCGCAACCCAATCTCTCCTTATTCCTCTTCCACGTCTCCAGTCTTCTCTCATCACTATCTCTTTCTCTAATTCCTATTATTTCTGGTTGAGTTACATGATAATATGAGATGGATTCTCACATTGGCATTTTCCAGCTCCTCGATTTTCTCTCTGAGTAACGAGTTTTCTTGTCCTAATTCCTCAGTCGCCTAGTAAACAAACACATTGTTAATATACCGTAAAGGTGCTGTGTAAAGAGGACAGAAGCTTGGGCAGTTTGGGATTCATGTCAATCCAGAAGATATACAAAACGCGTGCTTTAACACTATCCAGACTGGGTGGGGGCCCTTTCGCCCCCCTCCCCCCAAGGACATTTTGATTTACCATTTCTAAACGAGAAACGCTATCAACATGAAACTTCCGGACTTTTCCTAAAATTTATCAGCAGACAATTTGATGTGCAACTCAGAGACCTATACAGGCAAGTGTGTTGTCATGGTAACCATGTTTATGATTGACAAAAAAGTAACTTTTTTAAACAAAATCTGTTTTAAATCTGTTTTTTTTGTATAGAAATTGTAGATTTGGCTTAGCTACGGCCAATTCTGGTGTTTTTAATTAATTTCAAATCAAATAAAGTTATTTTATGACGTCATGAAAAACCCAAGATGGCCGCCATGAAATCCAAGATGGCGTCTTTGTGATTGTACAGAAACTAATCACAAACAGGAAACGCAACACAAACGCAGACATGGGTATCTTAATCTAAGAATTGTAACATACTCTTGGGAGCACAATGTAAAATGTGTTCACTGCATGAACGAAAATAACTTCACTCACAAGACTATTGCGAGCCACGGGACTACTCCAAATATTTAATTCCAAACGCTTATTTTTTTGTAATACATGCACTGTCTTTCGACTCATTACAACTGTGCTGGCACAAATTTTTGGTGGATACTCACCTGATTGGACCTTTCAAGTTGCATAACCCTCTCTCGCAAACCAGCATTCTCGTTTTCCAAGTCGTCTGTAATCTGTAAAGCAACTCCACAGTAAATACTAGGAAGTAATCAAAAGCGCTAGAGTAGCAGCGGCAAAGCAATAGCAACTGACTCATCTAACGAAGCCTACCTCAGCGTGTTTGTCTCGACTGCCCTCAAGCTCCCGCACCTGATTTCCAAGTACAACGTTTTCCATTTTCAAATCGCCTATGGTCTAAAGGTGAAATAAAACCACCAACGTAACTTGTATGTATCAACATCTTTTGATAGTTCAAACTTTACTAAGCAAACGTCTCTCCTAATACTCTATAACATAAAATTTGCCCCCGCCACGATTAGTTGTATTGGCTAGTTTCGGGCGGCAATATAGGCTGTCATTCTGTAATTTCGTTAATAAAGTTGTTGTTGTTGTTGTTGTTGTTGTTGTTGTTGTTGTCTCTATCAACACAAGTGAACACGTACATCGCTAATGAACATCATGTGAACATCAGTCAAGCCTACCAAATAACTACTGACAACAGCAAACAACAATGTTACTGTTAAGGTAATACCTACATATATAATATTTTTCTCGTTCGCAAATAGCAAGTTACGCTAATCGAGGTGAGGGGAAAAGAAAGTGCCGGGTTATGGTTATTACAGGTGACAGTACACGTGTCCACGTGTGCACATGCACATTCTTGAAATGGACATGTCGTGGTGACGTGGGTGTGCTTGAGACTGTGGTTGCAGTTGTTCAGTTGCTGTGATTGTCATTTTGAATATAATCAGTATACAATTGATCTAGTGCTTGCAATTGTGGTTGTCGTTGTGGTTGTAATTGTGGCGATGGCTGTCGTTGTTCTTATGGTTGTGCTCGTGATTGTGATTGTGACGAACTACAACTCACCGCCAATCCCTACACCTTTTGGGAAAGCAACCAATCTCTACCTCATTACCCTCCCGGAGACGAGGGATCAACCTAACGAAGCCTACCTCATCGTACTGGTCTTGATTGCCCTCAAGTTCCTGAACCTGGTTTCTAAGTAGTTCGTTTTCCATTTTCAAGTCATCAATGGTCTAAAGATGAACAAAAACATTTATGTAACTTGAGGCTTCTAACTTGACTCTAAGAAATATCCTTTCTTACAATGCAGATACGTCTTTTAAATGTAATCAGAAAGTAAGTGCGAGTGTACTATAAAAATACTTATATCCATATCTATATCTACGGTATTACTCACAAAAATTCAAACTGTTACACAAGACATCTCCAAGTTTGCAACCTCTGCTTGTGACAAAAACAACTGACCGAAACTATGATTACAATTATGATTATATAATAGGGTAGATATAACGCGCCTTCTGATTGGCCAATAGACAGCAAAATGAGTGTTTATGTCAGAAGATAAAGACACTCTTTTTATCTTCGTTTTATTTCTATTTATAAAAGCAATATTATTAATAAAACGACAGTTTGTGTCTATAATTTCTATTGTCCCACTTTCTGTGGTAATTCGAGCCTGTTTGTTAGCTATGCCGTGCTGTCGAGGCCCAACAAGGCCGAAACAGCTGTCCACGGTTGCTAACACTCAGGCTCCTATTATTTTTAGGGTCAAGGACAGGCTTAGTTCCTTCTGACTCGTGAGGCCCCAGTGCCATTTTAATGGTTGTGTTTATATCATTAGCACGCATGTGCAACACTGCTGAGTTTGTGTCTATAAACTGATATATACACCCCGAAAGTTGCAGAGCACTCGAGAAGCAAGAGAAACACTCGGCTTCGCCTCGTGTTCCTCTTAAACTTCTCTCCGGTGTGCTCTACAACTTCCGGCGTGTTTATACCACGGTTTATAGACAGTCACAGCTGTTTTAGATTGCCCAACCATAAGTACGACTGACATTGACAAAGAATCCGAGAAAGACTAGGACTACGACTGTGAGGGACACATCCTCGATCATGATTATACATTCGTTTCCTTGCTGTGTTAGTATTCTTACCTCTGCAAAAACATCTTTGCTTTCGTCAAACTCACTGGATTGGTCCTTCAAAAGCTTGATCTCTTTTTCATACTCTTCAATAGCCTATACATGTACATTCAAACATCCCAGTTAGCTCATAATCGATCGTTTTAATAGTGCTAATCTTAAGCTTCTCATGATCTCTCCATAATACAAAATACAAGTTTTTCAATTTCCTTTCTTTCATTCCTCATAGCTCCAATGAGAAATATAAGGTATCTCATTATCTCTTTTCTTTCATTTAATTTCCATATCCCAATCAAACTTATGGAGCAGAGATGTTGGAAATGCTTGTTATCCTCTGATGCGCTTACTGCGCTGGCAATAAATGGCTGTTCAGAGGTAAGCTAAACATTTTGAAGTAACAATTCAATAACGGATGTGGATATTCTCCTTAGTTGTCTCCACACAATGCATATAAATTGGTTGTGAGAATTCGATAGTACATCACGTACCTCAGTGCACTTGTCTCTTTGTTCTTCTAATCCTTGAACCTTCTTCCTCAACGCTTCACTCTCTCGCTCCAAGTCCTTGTTAGTTGGAAATTAAAATGTGAGCGAGTTTACTTGTCAAAACAGAGAGAAAAGCTAAATAGCAGTAAAATCACAAGCTCACAATCTCAGTATTCTTACTTCGGTGGATTGAATCCGTCCATCGTCAATGTCCAAGAGTCGTTCCTTCAGCTGCTTGTTCTCCCTCTCCAAGTCTACGAGCACCTGCAGGTTTGAAAGCTAGCTTAGTTCCTTCATTGATCTACTGGAACTACCCTTGTCACTAGTTACTTGCAGGAATTTGAAATTCTAAGTGTATACTGCAAAGGTTACTTGTCAAAACAGACAGCAAAACTCAACGTAAGAATCACAAGCTCACAATCTCAATATTCTTACCTGGGTGGATTGAATCCGTCCATCGTCAACGTCCATGAGTCGTTCCTTGAGCTGCTTGTTCTCCCTCTCCAAGTCTTCGAGAACCTTCAGATTTGAAAGCCAGCTTCGTTAGTTCTTTCATTGAACTACTGGAACTACCCTAGTCACTAGTTATTTGCAGGAATTTGAAATTTGGAATTTTAAGTGTATACTGCAAAATTTCTAGGGTGAACATAAATTAATACTGACTACTTCTGAAACGTTTTGCGTTTTCAAATTCAAGGCAACCTGGATTTTTCTAACTCTAACCACATCGTAAAACAAGGTTGGTAACTCTCCTCTCTAGACTCATCAATAACATCATACAGGTATGTAAGCAGATCAAAATCTATTCGACAGGTTCCTTCAGTCTTTGATGGGAAGAGGGAAATCTGAAATCATGAAAAGTGGAGCGTAAAAAGGATAAGGGGATCGTGGGAAAAAGGAATATGATGGATAAAGTATGTGGCAGTGGGAGTGGGAATAGAAAGGGGAAGGGGAGTGTGGGAAACGAAAATGGGGGGAGAAAGGAGATGCCAGAACAAAAAGAAGAGGGTCTTAAGAAAAGTAGCAAATGTTCGTTCTCTTTCTCTCCCCCTCAATTACTCTTCCTTTCCAGGTGCAGCATACCTTGATGGCCTTTTCTTTCTCATTTTCGAGCTGCTGCAACTGATCTCGAAGAAGCTCATTTTCATTCCTCAAGGCCTCGCAGGTCTGAAACAAGATACAACTCTGTAAATAACAGGCACATGCTCAACGACAAACACTGACATATACATATACACATACACATACATATATAAATACATGCATATACACATACACATCACGTACCTCGACAAACTTTTCTTTGCCGTCTTCAAGATGTTCCACGTGCTCTCTCAGCAGCTTGTTTTCTCTTACCAAGTCTTCCGAAGCCTAAAAACCGACATATAGAACAAGTTATGTCTGATACTATACGATAGAGCATACTGCTTCTTCAAAACAGAGATTTCAAAAGTCTTGATATAAACAGAGTGTGCTGAGATCCTAAGAAGGACCAATAAATATGATCAGCTACAATTTGATAGGTTGTGTTTCTTGCCATGTGGGTGGAACTTCTCAACTGACGTCTTGAACGCTACCTTTTTATCACAGCAAAACGCAAGCCATCCTCCTTATCCAATACTTTAGTAGAAGCAAAAACACTATGATAGAAACTAACATGTAGCTGTGTGAAACTAGTTGAAACTGTATAAACCAAAAATGTCCAAATTTAAGAAAAAAGGAACAAACATTTTTTATTTTGAAAAGATGCAAAACTGTCTCTCTTTCCGTTAAATTATTGTATTTGCACCTAAAGTGGAAATAAAGGTGTTGTTGTTATTATGGTCACATTGTGAGCTAGTGCAATCGCGTTCAGTAGTTATACATTTTCGGTTTGAACAAGCCCGACTGTTCATTCATCTTTCTAACGATATTAAAGGGGCTAGTCACGGTAATGCGCATGCTCTCAAGTCATGTCAGAAATAAAGCCTTCACAGTCATGAAACACAAGTTGTAAGCTCAACAGGATGACAAGAAATGGTTAAATGGGTATATAATGCAAAAACCTTAAGTGTCTAAATACAAGAAAAACAATTTTGGCAGCGAATGGATTCAACGTATTTAATGTCTAGCCTGGACGGAAATGAAATTTCGAGTTTGTAATCCGTCTTAATCTTCCCCAATTTTAATCATCCACGCTCTTTTACGACTTATCATCATCTCTCTTATGTTTTTCTACTACGGTTACCCGTTATGCTCTTTCAAAATGGACGGCCATTTTTTTTGCTTACCCTTTTAAGGGTCCGAGACAGTTATTAAAATAACTGCCTCGGACAAAATAACAGGACAGTTGCATGGGAAAGTGGCTATTATAGACTGAGTTTATGTTCTACCCCCAGATGGTGACTCACTTGCTGAGGACACATCTATGCATGGAATGTTTCGCTGTGGCCGCCTGGAGACACCTTCCCTCCATCCACCCAGTGTTCAAACTGTTGTTCCCTCACATCAAGTCCGTGATGGCCATCAACACTCTGGGCAGGAAGGAGCTGATCAGCAAAGGGGGAATCTCGGATACAACCCTTAGTATTGGTGGAGGAGGACATATTCAGATCATGCAGAAATTCTACAGGAAATTTACCTGGGATATGGTGGACATCCCCAAGAATCTGGAGAAGAGGGGACTGACTGACAGCGAGAAACTGCCAAATTTCTATTACAGGTGCGTTCAGCATCAGTTTATGTCCTAGAGTAGATTCTCAGTAGATTCCCTCCTTACGTTCGCAAGAAAACAAGCACGACACTTCTAAATCTCCGCACGATGTCTATGAATTTTGGGCACAGCACTTAATACTTGCATGCTCAAATGAAAATAGTACCCTTAATTCTGAGTAAGGTATCGACAGTAGTGAGCACGGCACAGCTAGATGTATGTCGTGCAAATGGGTGGTGCCAATTTTACATAGAATATACGTTTTTGATGAGATGCACACCATCCAGAAATTCCTGCCCGCATCTCCTGAGTTGTGCTCAATATATTCCAGAGAACATTAAAATACAAAATATGCTTTGTAGGCTTTAGTGAGCCAACAAAGTGGCGTTAAGAGAAACAAAACGTGGAAGTTTATCAAACTTTGGAATCGAAACTGAAGAAGATGTAAACTAAATATGCCCTCTCAATTGATCAATTTTACATTTCGTATCAGGGATGATGCATTGTCATTGTGGAAGGCGGTGTCTGACTTCATCCGGGACATCATGAGCGTGTATTATCACTCGGATGACGACGTGGTTAAAGACAGTGAGATACAAGCCTGGGTTAAGGATATCTATGACAACGGGTTTACCCCGACAGAGGGTCACGTTGATCATCAGTTCCCCAAGAGTTTAGCATCACGTGATGAGCTCGTGCACCTTCTGACGTGTGTGGTGTTTAACTCCTCCTGCCAGCACGCAGCGGTAAACTTTGGACAGCTTAAGGTGTATGCGTTCATACCTAACGCCCCACCCACAATGCAGCTCCCGCCTCCGACAAAGAAAGGCGAAACAGATATGAAGAGAATCATGCACACGCTACCCAGCAAGTGGCAAACGGGTTGGCACCTCGGCACCATGCACACACTGACCCGCTTTGCAGAGGATGAGGTAATGTTTTGAATATCTAAAATAGATTGACATCTGCACCTTGTCTGAGCCTAGGTTAACCTCTCTGATGATGATCTTAGATTGAAGCATCCTAATATATCAAAAGTTGAAATTACTTACAGTTCTTGGACGGAAAATTGCAGTATCACATATTTCCAGGCTTTAGAACACTGTTTAGTGACTTGTTAAAAGACAGAGGAATATAATATTTATTGCACATAGCCTCGCCTTGAAGCTTATCTATTTAGGCAGGCTTTTTATTAGTGGAGTCATTGTCTTTTTTATTATTATCAGTATATTTTAAGCATGCCTTTTATTAGCAGTGTTATCATTATTGCTCATTAGTATCAGTATATGTTAGCTACATGTCTGCCTTTTACTACTATACAATTGGTTTTTATAATTTTTCACAGCCGATCAATTTTATTCAGACTTCGCAACATGAATTATAATAATTATTATTACTAAGCCTTTGTGTGGTGACACGTAAAGTATTCCTGGTTTGCACGTGACGTCACAACAAATCTTAAATAAAAAATATTGATGTTGCAAAGCTCTGGTTGTTATATGTTTTAGAACTCTGTTGTATAAATATTCTCAGAAAGTTTGGGCTCAAAACAGCATGTTGTTTGAGAGTTCTAGAGGTTTGAATCTTTTAACCACTGACCGTTATCATAATTTATGCGAGTCCCGCTGGTCGTGAAAATCAATACATTTATGCACATTGAAATGTTTGAAACCGTGTAAAATACTCGGAAATTACTTTTAGTGTGATTTGTAGCAAAACCAAATCAACTGGAGCAGAAATTATTCATTGCCAAAGACTTTCTTGTTTTGATCGCCATGTTGGTGTCCTTGAAAGGGACACCAATATGGCTGCCGCGTACATTTCTCTTTAAAGTATTCTCATGTTTATTGACCCATATCTATGTTGTGAAATGCATTCATGTTCCGCAATGTTACTCAATTGTGTAGTTTTTCCCACTCAGCAAGCTTAGAAATGTTATATTGCCCTAGGTTGTGACTAGGTTAACTAAGTTTTTCTCCGTGACGTCAGTGCAAACCAAGAATAAATCGAAAGAGGACTATTTATTCAGCTGGAATTATTCTTTTTAATTTGTATACAGAAATTCCTGGGTGACTATTCGGAAGGGTTGTTCGTTGACCAAGATGCGTACAAAGCCATTTCTCGCTTCCAGGAGAATCTTCAGGAGATTTCGGATTCTATAAAATCCCGCAACAAGGGTTTGGATTGGCCATATATTTACCTGCTGCCCGAGCGAGTCCCCAACAGTGTGGCCATCTAAACATCTCGAAACATGTTAAGCAACGATATCGAACATAGACACTCAACAAGGACTCTGTTCCCATTTTCTCAGTGTTGGGTTAATTTAGCAATATTCAAAGTTTGCATTATGTATTTTTGTTTACAGCGTATGTAGAAAATCCTCATGCATGGGGAAAGACAGAGCGCATCTAGGCAGAATATTCTCTACGGCTTTGCAAGGAAAGCAAGCAGATCGCTAGAGGCCCGAGGCCGAGTAGGATCCTCCATAAGATTGCCGTCATAGTATAAGAGACGTAGCGAGTCGTTGCAGAGGTTGCATATCGGTAACACATAGTATTAGTACATGTATTCAATAACGAAAATTCCGCAATAACTGCAACTGCTAACAGGACTGGGTCCCAGGGGGGGGGGTACTCACTCCAATTTTGGGTTGGGATGTGCCGCAGAACGAAGAAATTCCGACCCCGTTCTAGAGTAAATTATCTCAATTTTGATACCACTTTGACACCCTGTTCTAGAAAAAATTTGATATTCCAGGGCCTAAAAGTACCAAATGTCCAAAAATCGCTACCCCGTTCTAGAAATGGATCAAAATTCTGCACGAAATGATACCCCATTGTAGCATAAAATCCTAAAATTCATACCCCGTTTAGCGGCACATACCCGTATAGCCAATGTATGGGAGTACCCCCCCGGCGACTGGGCGTTAATAGTAGGGGAAGTAAAACTTGCTTCTTAATGACTCGTAGATAGTTTCTCTAATATGTTAGACTTTCCCTCACTGAACTGCAGTTTGGACACAGGGAACCCACATGTTGCCTTCATCATTGATTAAAATATTTTGAACTAATATTGTTACTTGCTTGTTGTCGTCCATTATGTTCATAAATTATGTACGCTTGAACAAAAGAACTGTCGTGCTCTGGAAGCAAGCCAAAACCAAAAAAGTGCCGAGTTAAGGGACCGATCGTTTATTACGTCACAGGAGGGGACGGTGGTTTTCCAAAACATCCAGTGTATGGAAATTGTAATCCCCTTTCCAATTAGAAATTGAAAAATGTTCCCCGTTGATCGAAAATGCACTCATTCGCCAAATTACTTTAAAAGATCTACTAAACTTGTTTATATGCTTTCAATACATTTTGACATTAATTATGTCAAATTTTGAAATGCGTTTCTGTGTGGTCACGGTCACCATAAGTTATTTAAAATATACCACCGTGATTTGCTCTATAAACAAATGGATTTGATCTCAAGGTTTATAAAAGCAACAATTTCTATAATATATCTGACAACAGGCGACTCAAACGCCAATTTCTGGAAGAAACTATTATCTCATGGACAACACGTTGCAGCTGGTTATCAGACTCTCAAGCCATTTTTGCGTGATATTAGATGTAGAACAAAGGAAACTTCTGTCGCTCCACTTTTGGAAAACACAAGTCGGATAAAAATGTATCTCCAAGTTTTATAATTGTGATTAAAAGATGTACCCCCTCTTTCAAGTGATTGCGAAAATTGTACCCGCTCTCTAAAACAACCCCCCCCCTGTGACGTAATAAACGATCGGTCCCTAAAACCTGGGCAAAGCGCTGAATACTAGTGATACACCAGTGACGCAAGTACAAACACAAACACAAACACAAGAGCAAGTTCGACAGAATGTTCACACTGAGCGCAAGCGACGCAAGCAAGGCTAAGGTACATGCGCCGTATAGATTTGAACGTTTCCGTCTAAACAGCTCTAAATACATTCACCCAGCTGTCTATCACGGATAGTTTACACAGACCCTTCGGTGTGCGTATAAAGAGTCCGACGATACTTTATTCATGCATCGCTTTGATTGCCAGTTGATGCAAGTTCAAGACAAACGAAAGAAAAGGAAATTTTCTAAACTTTCTTTTGTTTGTGTGTTGCGCTTGAGTCGCTGGTCTGAAGTATGGCTAAGTACCGAAATTAATATTCATAATATACGTCAAGGCAGACAGATCTAGAAAAAGTTTCCATATGAATGTTGTTGTGAGTGAATCCTGTGAATTCTTGACGTTGATATAGCCAGAACATTTAATATAAAAAAAGGTTGTCCCAGACCATTCCAGTAAAGTAAGCTACTCAAGTGTCAGCTGTGCACGTTTGGAGCTGTTCAATTATTAGACGCAAATTGATTGAATGCATGATTCCGATTGAATGATCAATTGACTTTATTGCTTGCTTGGATGAGTGATTGAATAATATATGTTATTGATTTATCGATTAATTCTTTAATTAATTAATTAATTAATTAATTATTGAGGCACAGCTCTCTAATCCCCTGCGTCCTTTTCTTTCTGTTCTCCTTCTCGTCGGAATTCAGATCTCCACAGCACAAGCATTAACCCGATATGAAGCGCGCACATCGCAGTGTTACCAAAGCACAAGAACAGAAAAAGCGCAAACGGGAATTGCGCGCGATTCGCCACAGTCACATATGACATCCACGCTGCTATAGGAAATCTAAAACAAAGAAATGTCACTGCGAGAAAGAGGCGGTTTACTCGATAGACTGCGCTGGACTTGCTGAACCCGCTCAGGAGGAGGATCTTGCGAGTGTGAAGGAACACGCTGTTGACCTCTATCACAAGGGACACAATCGCGTATGCGATGTACTTGGATAAGAACACTGCAGAGCCGTACGCACCACACACCTGCGATAAGAAAGCAAAGTGATATAAGCATCGGTTAGGGAGGTGGTTCAAATATCTAATTTCTACAGGGATCCGACTTTATGAAGACAGGGCGTAGGGTCAACACAGCGCACTATAGCTTGAAGAGGAGGAGCTTGCGAGTGTGAACGAACACACTGTTGGCCTCTATAACAATTAAGGGACACGACAGCGTAAGCGATACGCGATATACTCGGGTTAGAGCACTGCATGGCCGCACGCACCACACACTTGTGGTAAGAAAGTATAATACCCTCACCTCCGAGTTTATATGTCCTGTTTCGGGAGGGAATTTCGCCCCCTATTTTACCGACTTACTCAATACTGTACGTCCGTAATACCTTCACCCAAAGTTTTTAGACCTCAAAATTAAAAGAGCCCTAGGCCTTTTCTTTTGCCAAAAAAGTCCGAAAATCGCTCCCCGAGCGAGTTTTGGCGCGCGGTCGAAAAGTGGGAGATTGGGGAGAGAAAAAAAGCCGCGCGTCTGCAAAGTTTCTGATAATACTGCCATCACAACAAACGAAATCGATAATATTAATTGGATTACATTTGTCGCTATATATCTGCCCACAAATGTAATCCCTGTCCATAAATCTAATCCCCCGCAAATGCAAGGTTACCATGTTGTTTGTCGTGTCTGAAAAAATCTCTCTTACCACTGCATGGTGAATCAACAGAAATACGGAACGTCTAGGGTCATTTATTGCAAGGTCAATTGCATCATGGACGAAGTAACCTGAAAAAGGAAATAAGTTTAGTTTATGTCGCTATATTTATTGTTAGCAGCAATAGTAGTAGTAGTAGTAGTAGTAGTA
>JANVCJ010010345.1:0-14372 GCA_026413505.1 Epizoanthus ramosus | reverse complement strand
TATATATATGTATCTAGATGATTTGTTTTGCAAGTGGCCCCTGGAGTGGCCAATTGAGCCAAAGAATAGAAAAACCACTATCGACAAATATCAAGACTAAAAGTAGGCGCCACATTACACTGCGGAGTATTAAATTATCACAAGTTATGAACAAGTCCGGGAAAAAACGTGACTCAGTCTTAGTCAACTTGTTACAGTATTAAATGATATAAATTTAGTTGAGACAAATTTCCAAACTGATTTATCCCAAATACACTAATAGGGGTTGTCTTCTTCAGTAACAATGCAAAAACATAAAGGAGTACCGGGAGTGTTAAAACAAAATATTGAAAATATGTTTAATTGTGCCTGGCATCTAGAATCTATATGTCATCAGATCGTAATATACAGGCCCTATTCCGGGTACTTTATAAGTCGCCGCGACTTATCACCATTTAGTCCAAGTCCATCCAGATGTTAAAGGCACTTTGGGTAAATAATTGAAATATCGTAAAAAGTATATGTATCCTAGTTAAAGACAACATTATATATAATATATATCTATTCATGTGACATAGATCTCTTGAAGGGCAGAAATGTTTTTAGACTACTCTATCAAACTTACAACCGAAACTCGTGAATGTTTATAGAATGTTGTTTTGCAACAAAAATGAAAATTCAAATAATCAAAGGAGAGATATTATCAACGAGTCTGGATATTTGTGCTTTTACAATTTTTTTACTATAGCTCTATTTTGCTGCAGTGACAATTAACATTTCAGATATAAAATAGAAAGTCCTCTGTGTTAGCTATGGTGACATTCTCAATGGTGTTTTGGAGATCTTATTTTTTAAAATCTTCAATTCCACTTTTCTGGCAACACAAAGACGGCGACACTATCTTTTACGAGACAAATCAAGCTCCCAAATATTCGTCTTGCTTCATTTTCAAATTGAAAAACTAGAATTAAGGAACTTAATATATTGAACTCGCACCTCGACAACATTTAGTCTACGAATGTCGTTTAGGTCTTGCCAACTACTAGCGATATTTATTGAAACTAATTATAGCTTGTGGGTCATGCTAAAATAAGTACATAAATTAATAAATTAATAGATAAGAATAAGATTAAAAACTATTTGCAAAAAGTTAAGACTATTTATAATATTTGTACTAGCGCATCTTCATTGTCAATAGTTTCTATTCTATATTACAATCGGCAAAATGAAATTGTAGAGACGACCTCTATGCATTGACGATTGACTGGTATTACTGAAAATCCACAATGCTGCACCTGAAATACGGTAACAAGTCATAATTCTATTGACATGCCACTTTAAGTAAACTCCAGTCGTTGCCCCTGGCACCTAACTATTCCTGAATTGATTCTAATTCAACTAACAGAAAAGACACGTTTCTTGAATTCCACTCATCCACCAGTAAGGACCAGTAACAGACACATACAACTGTCGTGCTGTCGAGCGGAAACACAGCTTAGCCCTTTATCCCAGCACGGCAGCCCTAACTTGATCTCGGCGCAGTGCCGAGGATTTTTCTCGGCAGGGCACCACCCATTTTAATACACCAGCCAAAAGTTGGCCTGTAGTAGTGCCGATCTTATCTTATTTTGGGTACACGTTTCTTGTTATTACACATTACAAATCACCATTGCTGCGAGGAAAAATCACTGGCACTGTGTCAGGATTTAGAGGTGTCGTGACCGATTATGGGGCTTTTTAACTAACAACTTGCACAATTTGAAACAGATTAATATTGTAACAGAAAATAAACTTCGAACTATACATTCGATCCAGTGAAACACTAGATTAACAGCAGCAGGAAACACCATAAAAAAGATACTAAAATTGTCTGCTTGAAGACCATAAATATAACCAGGCAATACTCTGTTGCATCTTATATATCTAGATCCCTAGATTCTTTCAATGTCCACACCTTTCACATCGATGTTATATTTGTATTCCTCTCTCTCGCGTGATACGCTCGGAAATTAAAAAAAAACATTTATCTTCTCTTTCAATGCGTACAGCTTTACTGAGCAGCAAATACATAGACTAATGGTCTTGGTTACGAGCTATGGTACATGGCCCGTGGTAATGACGACTACCATAATTTGCTAGCCCAAGGATGGGGAGCTGTCAAAATATACTAAGGCGAAACTTCTAAATAAATAGATAAATTCTTGCAGGGTACCGAAGCTGGCATTTCACCCAATATTAACTGATAATATACATAGTCTATGACATCCTATCTGCATAAAAATGAAACACTTGGCCCGGCAGGGTTGTTTTTGACTTATAATATATATACATGTTTCAATAACCACACTCGGTATCCTTAGGAACACAAAATCTGTCATTCATAGGTGTGTCAAAACATTCACTTGTTATGAAAACATGCAGTGTTTAGCGGGGATACAACACAGCCAGTCTGCATTTTCCGTTTCAGCTACTCCGACCAGGCTTCTGTCAATATTTTTCATTTCTTCAAAAATAATCTTAAATATTAGCGCCCCGAGAGGTCAACAAATCATTTGGCCTTGGATGTAGTTGGGACTTTAATACGAGGGGCTTTGCTGCAAACCCAAAGAACAACCGAGAGTGCGAGTCTGGTCAGGTTATTACTATACCGCTACGGTAAGAGGTAGAAAAATGGAGACTTAAAGCATGTTATTTTAGTTGTGCCTTTCTTTGAATTTTACAATTACCTACTCTGGTGATACTGTAACAATTCATTGATTTATAAAATATCAAGATTAACAGCTCCACTTCCACGTTTTAAAACCGCAGTGGAGAAATATAAAGTATTGGTTTTTTCATACTATAATTCATAGTGTTCGTACAGTATTGGGCAAAACAACAGTTACAAACGGATAACTGACGAAGCATTCGATTAAAATTCACAAAGTCCACGGACAAAGACAAACATTGCATCAGATACAAGTCGAGTCACAGCTCCAACGAGAAAAGTGCTTCAGTTACGTAACTTACATTGTCTGATTATGAAAGATAAGAATTTGTAATCTTGTAGTAAATTTATTTATTTCTAGACATTGTCCAATAACGGATTCTACTTTCCCTTAGTATATATGGTATTTTGATAAATTTGAGGAAACCATGGGAAACCGGATGGTTGTCTAGTAATGTAAAAACATGTTTGTCTTCACGTTATAGAAATGTGTTTTTAAAAAATGATAAAGCGTGCATTCCTACCTCAGAATCCTATTTCAGTAGCCATTTGTCAGCATCTGCTCAATCAAGATGGCTTTCACACAACGGTTTTTTCAACAATTTTATTTAGTTTTTTTAAAAAATTTTAAGCACGAGGTCACGACTGCGATGGCGCGAAAACACTTGCACGTGACTGAATGCGCGCGCATTCGCTTGCAGTTTTTATCGCGTCAAGTACACAGTTACGGACATATTTCAGCAGTATTACTATCAGTAAATGCAGTAAATGAGAGTTAATGGGCGGTTGACTCTTTGAGAGTGCAAGAGAGTTCGCTCAACTATAATCGTGAACTGGACAAACGAGAAAACTCTCATCAATTGCCATCAAAAATTTGAATATGTTCAACGTTGATGTCGATGACTTGATGAGAGCGCGCAGGAGTTGCCGGTCAAACGTGAGCGAGCGTATAAACTCTCAACTCTTATCTTATCCTAGCCCAGAGTTTCCAATCATTATTTCCATAAATAAAGGAGTCTATCTATCTATCATTGGCTAAACGAAAAACAGCTTATTTTTATGACAGGATGTCTGCAATCGCGACGCAGGCTAGTTTGATTTGGCTTTGGGCAATCATGCGGCTGCTTCGAGGCAAGACAATCGAGGAGTTACCTATCTTGCTTGCCCCAGACATTTCATATGTTTGTCTCTAGTGCAATTGAGGACTTTTAGAGGCAGCGAGTAACTCGAGATGAAATAATTATGATTGTTATGAGAGTGCTTGAGAAAGCGTTTGAAATCATGTTCACATGTTTCGAAATGTTGCAGTAATATATTATCCCAGGCCGAAGGGATGCCTGCTTTTATAATTAATAATATACATAGAACATACAGACATACTGAACTGAATTCCCGACTGCTCGAGCCGTCTCCAAAGTTTTCTATAATTTTGAAATAAGTTTATTTAAATAAACGGAAAGAGGCTTTGTCCGGGATATGCATTTCTGACAAGAGTTCTACCCTGCGAAGGAGAATAACGAAATCAGAAATGCTTTCTGAACACGTACCTGTCTCTTGTAACGTTAGTGTAACGCCATTTGTCGCTGCTTGCCCGGCTGCTTGTTTCGTCTTCGTATGCTGAAGAACAAAGCTGTTGCATTTCGAAAGGTTTATAATTGCTGCAATAAGCTATTAAAGCTATCTGTTGTTTTTCGGCTTAAATTCTTACGTGTTGCTGTCTTCTAGCAACATTTTGAGTAACGCTGTTATTGAATGACTCACCGGAAATTACGTGGAATTGAAAATTATAATTACATGTGGAAATAACTTCACACGCAGATCAAAAAATGATAAAATGAACAGCCAATCACTGAATCAGAAAATATGACACTTTAGAGCTATTTGAGTGACACCTGTTTTAAAAAAAGTGATGAGCTTGCGAAATGCAACACCTGATGAGTCGAGTGGCGCGGCGGTTTTATCTTGTTTTTTATTTGTTGCATTTCTTTCGTGGTCATGTTCTTGTTGTAATTCCAACAATACAACTGCGTTCCCATTATGATAATTACCGACATTTTATTTTTAAACCTGATGTCTGTCACTTAACACTTCAAATCAATGGGGAGCTGGATTATTACAAATTCTTGCATGAAGTGATGAACATTCCAGGATGACCACGATATAGCCTGTAGGATTGTTTCAGTAGCGAAAACAATTGCCACAGAAAAACGTCCCGTAGAATGATCCAACAACAAATTGCATATTTACTCATGAGTCATGTCTGTATGGACTCTCTTGAGTCTTGTTTACTGGAGAATACTTAGCCCTGACGCCCCACTCAAGAGTCAAGTAATGAACTATGAAGTATCCTCACGACGGGGAAGTCCGAAGGATTTTTTGTATATGAAATATTGCAGTGAAGGGCTTTTTTTGAGTGTGAAATATGCTGGGATTTCTGGGTCCCAAACACAGGCTGGGATTTTTTTTGGGTATTGTGTTTTTCAGTAATTCAGTAGTATCAGAACCATGGGCATTTAGCTTAGCTGAAATCAAGGCTCGTCAGGGATGCCAGAGTGAAAGCAATTTCATAATAACAGCACAAGGCTTCTGCCCTGGGTGCCAGAGGTTTTCTCGCTGAACGAGGAAGGCCGAGCATGAAGCCTCACACTCGTTCACTCAGCCTTGGGCTTCGTTCAGGCTTCGCGCTTCGCGCTCGCTTGCTCGGCCTTGCCTCGTTCAGCGAGAAAACCTCTGGCACCCAGGGTAAAGGCTTCCGGCGTTCCAGCAACTGTCAGTGTGATATATTCATACAAAATACCTTGGGATTTTTTGGGGTATACAATTCAGTACAAACTTTCAGGAATTCTTTTGGGTAGGTAGTTTTGAAGGTAGGGATTTTTTTTGGGTGTAAAATATGAACCTCATTCGGACTAGAAAAATAGCCAAGTGGGCTAAGTTGCAAAATAGTTTTAACTTTAGGTAAGAAACAAGTCGGGTGCAGTCTGGTTTGTGTCACTGTCGGTCTTTTGGGCTCGTATATTTTTTAAAAAACACCTATCGTAAATTAATCAAAATGTCGGCCCCTTATATTGTAGACGGGGGAGGTGTATGGAAGAACGATTTGTTTGCAAACTATTTTTGGCAACATTTCTTCCCCCGCAGATTCTTTCCCGCTACGCGTATATGAAGGAAAACTAGCGTCTGAGGTCAATGCACATCTACATCTATATCTTATTAAGTCGGTAAAAAATCGTGACATATCACACCGCTCAGTCTATGAGTATGAATCGGCCGATTCACCCAATACGAAGTAGAAAATATCTGGTTTATTGAAACATGTTTTAAAATAGTATAAAATGGCAGTTGGTATCCGCGAAAACAGTTCTAGAATGTTTGCTGTTTTTGGCTAGAAAATGCTCAAAAATATGTTAGCAAAATATGAAATTTAAATAAATTGTTGTCAGAAAGCCACATGAAGAACGTTGCGGTTGAGTTGCAACTCCGTACAACAACTCTTAAACCATAAAGGCGTTTCATGACACTTCCGAACAAGGGTCCAAAAAGTTCCCTCGTGTAAACATTTGAATTTATACAGCTACAGCAAAATATATAACTTTAATATATGCACATATATTATAATTAATTAAAATCTTCTTCCAGTCGATAAATGTTTTTTTTGGAAGACAAATCTTAAAACCTTTCTTTTTAAGTAAGCTTTTGGCTTTTACTTCTGATAAAGTACTATTGCTGCATGATTGGTTTGCTTTTGGTACATTTTTATTATAATTTACATTTTATGTTGTGCGCGCGCATTAGACAATTTTCGCACTTTATTATAAACTAAGTGTCAGCCTGCAAGATAAACGCTGCATTTTAAAATGACTCTTTGTTCTATAAATGTATCAGAAACAAAGGGATTCGACATTGCCTATGGTGCTTGGAATGTTTCCTTACAACGAGAACAAAAACAAGTCGCGATTTCAGTCAGCGATAATTAGCCGGAAAATTCCTTTCAAAGTAAACTAATAAAATATTAACTTACAAGACAATGGATCTTACTCGTAATATTACTTCGTAACTTGCAGGTTAAGTGATCGCGAACAAAAGGCTGCATTTTAATAAGTCCTTGGAGCAGCGTATAAAAAGCCGCGTGTCAAAGCCCGTTCCAAGTCAAATTCCACTCCGCTTGTGTGTTATCACTCGTGCTTCACATCGAAATTATTCATAAGGTTCATGATTACGGAAATATTTCAAGAAAGTCGTAAGTCCAAGTTCAAATCCGTTAGTGCGCTTGATGCAAAAATCCCGAGTTGTTTGAAGTTTCGATTTCACTCAGATTCGCTCGAGGAAGGTAAGAATTATTTATACTTGCAAAGATTCTAGTAATAATTAGTGCTTCAATGCACTGAATCTTCAGTGAATTTGTATAACATACTATCAGTATAAAGATTCACGCTTCAGTCGATTAATTTCTATACTCAAAGCTGGTAAATCTTTGAGTGCTGTTTCGTAGTTTGGGCAGGTGGAATTTTGCAGGTGTTTGTTTAGTAAATTAGTAGTATGGCATTCCTTAAACAGTAGGCTAATAGATTGCATATTTAACGTTCCAGAAACTGAGGTAAGCTACTCTGCGACTACATTTTGAAACCGCTCGTGCGCATTTCTTGTTTCTCTGTGTTTTAATCGCTTGTTCTCTGTAGGCTGTATGCAGTGTAAGAGCAGCTAACTTACTGTCAAACTGTCAAGTTTATTTGAAAACCGTGATGATGCAAGACTGAAGGAAACGGAAAACTCTTACCAACATTTCTGTGCTGATATTTTGTTTGGTGCTAAATAAACAGTGCGAGACGTTAGTTTTCTTTATTCCTATCCTTTTAATATCATAATTAAAAATAAGATGAACACGTATGCAGTAAACACCCTGTCGAGCATGACAAATGAACTTGGCCAAGCCTTATATTGTCTCAGCTCCAAGGACAAGGTTAAACCAGGACTTGCTACATCCGGTCTTTTATTTTATATTTCAAGTAGTATGTCCTATTAGTCATTTAGACAGCTTAGAAGCTACAATAATAAATTACCGAGTCAAATAGCGTGTGCCAGTAATTAATACTTTTGAATATTAATAGTCTATCATCTGAGTAGTATAATAGTGAATAGTAATACGGAAAGTCACGAGACGAGTTCCGGACACTGGCTCAAACAATATCAGCTATTGGTGAAAAGATCAGCAGAAAAGCGTCGCATGATTTTTAACCACGGAAAACAGCTTGTTTCTGGGAACTGCGAGTGTAGCTAACGATTAACAGTGTTAAGTTGACCTAATACTGACCGGACGCAAAGTCAGCGAGGCAACAAAACTGCGGATATATCGAGAAATCCATGGCTAAATTGATCCGTGTGGCATGTAACAGGATGTTTTGCACTCAACGGGGCATTGAAATAAAACAAAAAGTTTGTTTCTAAGGGATATAAATTTAGGTTTTATCTAATAATACGTATCATAAGGGTTATACTTTCATGATAATGTTTCTCGCTCGACAGTAAAAATATGGTCAGAATTGATGACGTCATCATGGCCCATATTATTAATATTACCTCACAGAAATATAAAACTGAAAATACCTTGCTCGAATGCATGGATTTTCGCAAAAATTTATTCCAGTAAGTGAGAGACACTTCAAAATATTTCCACGAATAAGTTATTATTGAACAAAACTCTATGACTAAGCTTAAGTTGTTGAACGACATGAACTAATTACTATTACGTTGTTCAGTTCGCCGGCAAGTGCGGTGCCGGGTGATAGCACGGTTTATAAGCGACGGCCAGTCCGATAATTTAACTAAGTCATTATTTATTAATGAAGCAGTCAAGGAAATGGTGTACAGTAAACACGGCCCAGTATTGCCCAGTATAAAGCAAAAATGATCGCCATGCAAATGAGCGGGCAAAACATGAGCGTGGGACCTGGGAACGAGAACGAGAGGATATCAGGCCAACATAAAACGAAGACCCTGAATTGTTAATCAAATGGATTCCCGACCGGCAACAAGTCGCAATTTGCATCATGTATGCCTTGAACAAGTAAACTAAGGAAATGCAGACTTTCATGGAACTTGGAAGGAAAATGCCCTTTTTGGGTATCCAGCTCTTGTTCGATGGTCATAAGCAAGTTGTTTCCGGGACCTCAAAAGCTCCATCAAGGACTATCCTGCATTAAATGTTTTTGGAAACTTCCCTAATAATCATAGAAACAAAGGCCACTTTCCCGGATTTCAGTTCAGTGCTTAATTAAGGTCAAGATGAGTGTGAGCATTTTTTACTGCCATATAAACTAAAAAATTGGCGCGCCCGAAAGTGAGAACTGACAACAACCGATCATTAGTTTATGCCATTATATTATCAATTTATGAGGACCCAATCTTCCGCCGGAACCAGTTCCGATGACGCGAGTTATTGAACAGCGTATGGTCTTGGCCGAGATCTGCAATTTCACTGAAGTAACCGTTCAGAAAAGATATAAACGCAGAAAAAAAGATCGAGAAACTTCTCACCGTCTGCAAGCCAGTATGATGAATTAGAAAGAGAGAATACTCAAAGAAACAGATGCAGAGACGATGATCTACTGAGACAGAAACGCACACACACTAGGCAAGCAAAGACAGCGAGTGGCAGGCAGGTCAACAGACAGACAGACGCCCAGTAGAACTAGAAGAGGATTGGACTGATATCACTTCAATGCAATAAAATACACAGTGAAGCCCTTGCGCGCGAGGTGCAGTGCTTTGCGGTTTGTGATTGATTTATTTTCTTTCCATAACATTTTGGTTTCTGAGTGTACGTTAGAATATGCTGCAAATATTCTGGCACTAGCTAGTTCTATTTGTCAATCCGGATAAATAGGAACACTGATGTGAACTATAGTAATGACACAATATTACAGTGTAAACAGCAACCAGCAACATTATTATTATTATTATTATTATCATCCTGGAATGCAAACAACACTGAGTTTACACTTAGCAATCAAGTCCGACAAGTCATATATACGCCGATCGGTAGTTATTATTTTGATTTACACTCGTGGACACACACAATGTAGGAAGATATTGCCCAGAGGGATTCTTTCACTAATCTTGATATAAGAGATTGCATTCTTTAAATGAGCGGAAAATCAGTACGCTTAATATCACAAATGTAGCCGCTAAAGGAATGGACTATGTAAAGGAAATGAAAAATCAATATATTTGTTTAGTGATATCCACCTGTTAAAACTATTAGTATTTGTCAATGGAATGAAATTTTTAGTTTTTAAACTTTAAGGCCAAAGGGACAAAGTATGAAAAGTTTGTCTATTGTCTAACCGCAGATCTCATTCCTGATTACAAAGACTCCAAGTACAACCGAAAGTAAATCGTCAGCTATAGTTCGAAAACTTGACTGAAGGAAAAGAGAGGTTTTACCATTAGTTTAAAAATTATCGCAAAATATATTGAATGATGCAAGCTTTCTTACGATATCTACAGGGATAACAACTAAGTTGGAATCATAATTTTGCTGGTTTCCGCTGAGACGCCGTATGTCTTATTAGTGTGTCTGTGCCCTCGAGAGGCGAAAAGTAGTTTATTGTGAACGGGCACGTTTTTAAAACGATACTGGTTCTCTTGTCATGCCTGTCACCTGTAATATATTCAGTTCTTCTCCCCTCACTTCACTTGACGTGTAGCAGTCTGGTCGGAACGGGTATAGATAGTCGTTGACACCATTCATTCGACTGGTATAGATAGTCGTTGACACCATTCATTCACGCAAGTTCACACAATCGCGGCGTACTGATATACATTGTATTGAAGTTACCCAGAGACTGTAGTTGACAGAGATACTGTCTGAGAAAGACTTAGAGAACGACTCAGAGAAGGACAAGAGACGGAGAATGAAATAGACACACACACACACACACACACACACACACACACACACACACACACACACAGAGCGACCGAGACAGGATAAAAATGACAAAATATAGTGACACCTAGGCAAGCATCAAGTCATGCATTGTTCTTGAAAATTTATGTCACACAGGTCGAAAATATTCTTCAATGGAAATCAAAAACCCTAAACATATTACAATATTATAGTAAAACAGAGCGTAAGATCTTTATGGCCTGAAACGTCTTCGTCCGAATCCATTTTTAAATTTGCTACACTGAAGTTGTTCGATGTTTGGATGTCCTGGTTATAATAGTAATATGTGTTAAGGAGAAATAAATACTGAAACAGCAACTTGTTAGAGTACCTGTAGAAACTCTAAATCGACTTGACATAACGCTAACTTCGCTGTGTGGAAACAGAAATGACACTCCGCGAGATCGTGCTTTCCGTTTTATAGCAGTCGAGGAGCACTCAAGAAAGTGACCCGTAGAGGGCGCTAATTGGTCCACGAGTATTCATGACGTAATATTATCACAACTGCTTTGTTTTTCTGTGCTAACTACTCAATTCCACACATGGCTTGAAGTCTTTGTTGATGTTTGCTTCTTGGCTAATTCTTTCATTAGCGAATAATCTATTGATCTCCGCATTCAACTGAGGTACAGCCGGGAAACAAGTTCCTATAGTCTCTACAGCATAGAATACACGTGAACCAAAATGTGTACTGCGGATTGATACAGGAAGTTTGATTTTCGGGTTTCCGCAGATCAGGATGGAACACAGCTAACTGAATATTGTGTTGGTTTGTAAGTAGTGTTTTGTTTTCATTTGTATGGTTTAATCAGAATGTTATGATTATTGCTACAATAACAGCGTGTTGACCCCACGAATCATCAACAGTTTGGCTTTTATCTGGGGGAATATATTCTCATCTATAAAGAACCTTAAACAACAGGATATCAAGTTTCGTGTTTGTACAATATATTACAGAGCATAGTCACCACACTACGTTGCAGCTGAGACGATAGCCATATATATCAGTTATCTTCTCCGCTAACTTCACATTGAGCCAGTTCTTTATCTGGGAGATATTTTATGTTCCTCGACTCGATGAGAAACGGCATAGTATTGCATCATTTGTTTCTGGGATTAGGATGAGAAACTTATTAGGTGCTTACAATTATCTTATTAAACTTCCTCGATGGTTCTGTCAGACTCGCTTATATTGGCGCACAAGTCTAGCAAACAAGACCTGTTGTTTTCTATATAATTAAACATGAAGGAAAGTGCCACCTGTTTTCTACTTGAAATTTAGTAAGGTTGTGTCGTGAAGCTGTTTGCTTTTCCAGTTTCATTTCTTAGCACAAAGATATTCAACAAGTCAACTGTATCGAATTGGAACGTGAGTTGGCGCGAGATATATTTATTTTTTCTTTCATAGTATACTTGTTATCTATCGTTTCGATCTTTCCCGCCATCTTTATAGGGAGGGCGGGAGAAGTTTCGATATGCCATTCGCTCGAAAGTCACGCAATGGACAAGATCTCGAATATTCGACTAAAACGAAACGTTATAACAAAGTGCTGCCTCAGTTTTAGAATTATACTTCAGTATTGCATTCATTGAGTTGAAAATGATACGAAGTTATTTCATCACACAAAGCTGAAATAATCACCTCGTATTCCCAGCTACTGGTTGGTTCGAATTCCACACCAGCCAATGACGAGCTGTTGTGTCAGATGTTGGCCTCCCGCCATGGTGCAAGAATTTGGATTAAACAATTTAGTTTCCCGCCCGACTGCTTTTGGTCAGTGCGAGGAAAGTGGTCAACATGAATTGTTTTAATTCTGGGGCATTATTTCAATTATCTTAACTTTAAAGTACTTACAAGTTATTCATTTTTAAATTCCGAGGTTTGTAATTGAAGCGATTTGTAGGTAATGCGAGCCCCTTCTCTCCACTTTTTTATATGCACTTTTTGTGTTGTTGAGTTAACAGCCTTGAGCTCGAACACGAATTTTCACTGCACTCAGTCTGCAGACATCTGCTCTAGCCGACCACAACAACAAATCGAAACACGACGGCAGAACGTATTTCGAAACGTTCCCTCAAGAATGTTCGTGTGAGAAATGTATTGAAAAGCTTCAAAACGGAGAGAGGGCAGCTAATTTCAGTTGTATTAAACGACAAGCTACAATTCTGAGTAAAGCAACGGTGAAAAATCTGTCAGACCAAGCTATACATACTATATGAGTCAGTTCCTGGAAGAACGTAAAGGCTTTCTCTTTAGTCTTTTCCAATGGTTCTTAAAAACCTTGTGTTTGAGAAAGAACAAATTTATAAAACTTCGATCTTGTGAGTTGTGTTATTTACGTCGCATTTGGTCATGTCACATGTGATTCTGTGTAAAACTGAATAAAGACATTAGAATTAACTGGACTACTCTCGAGTGGAAAGCGTATTTATAACACGCTTCTAGCGCTGAGATCATTTTGAGTTAACAATCCATATATTTCCGTGCGAGATAAATGCTTAGGATGTCTGTTTTAAGATACAGTCAAGAACTCAGACACCCTAAGGCAGCTGACGAAGTCAAGTACACTCAACCATTCCATTTCGTGTACTATCTTATCTATTGGCATTCTAGCTTACATACAAATAACAGGCCACTGAAGTGTTGGGCTAAAATTTCAATAATTTCTTGAATGACTCTCACACTTGGCTGAATGGTCGCATAAGTACTCGTTTGGTCCTAGCTAGCGGAAATACTTTTCCTCATCAGATGGTACATAATTCATATCGCCTAACGGGTGTCCTGTCTATCTCTTCGAAATACACCTGTTCTGTAAAATAAACCATGTCCAAACTAAGAAAAATGCAACTGAAAAACTTCCGCAATGGCAATGGCAATGGCGTGTCAGCGTCCAACTTCATTTTACACCAGTCAGAAACATCACAATTGATGCTGCAATATTCGGTGTCGATTTTTCAGTCTATTAAACGTGTGCAGGAATGATCCTCGGTACCCTATGTATAAAGAAGTTATATTTTGTGGCTGTTATTGCATGAAACTAAACTCTTGCTTCCTTGTACGACACAACACGTCGCAAAACATCACTGAGTCCGGCCATATAGAGTATATGTTTTTATTATATGGATGTGAGTGTTTACTGAGAACTAAACCACTCGTAGAATCCATGGGACACTACATCCGGGTCCCGAGTATCATATTTTCCATATGTTACGCGCGTGCGTGGCATATCGAGATATTGTTCTTATCACTCGAAGATGAAATCCATATCTTCGAGCATACTATACCGTGTAATATCCTCTATATATCTTCCAATTACCGTAATGATAGCGTATTATTTGCGACTTTTTGTGATGTGTTAATTTGAACAATCGTTACACAAAGCTGTGATAATATATACAGTAACACAAAATAAATAATCTGATCTGGACGTGGCATTGCACGGCTGGGTACTGAGAAAGAATGGACAATAGAATAGAAAGGAAAACCAAAAAGAAAAGGCAATAGAAAAGAAAGGAAAATTGAAAAAGAAAAGGCAGTAGAAAAGAAAGGAAAATTGAAAAAGAAACGGAAATAGAAAATAGAGGAAAATTGAAAAAGAAGAGGCAAGAAATATGAAGGTGTACACCTGAGGGGTGCAAGGTGGGTATTCAGGGGAGAGGGGTGCAAGGTGGGCATTCAGGGGAGAGGGGTGCAAGGTGGGTATTCAGGGGAGAGGGGTGCAAGGTGGGTATTCAGGG
>JANVCJ010010235.1:0-14374 GCA_026413505.1 Epizoanthus ramosus | reverse complement strand
CGCGCGCTGTTGTTGTTTTGATTTGAGCGAAAAATTATTGTTGAATTATAAAATGAATAAAGTACTTCTGTCTTGCTTTTCTATCGAGTCATACAGTCCCTCGGCTTCCAAATTGCTCTCAGAGTTTCTCATTCATGATGTTCACTCTTCGAACAATTTGTCAGCCTCGGGGCCTGTATGACTCGATAGAACATATTACAAATCAATCAATTACTTAATCAATCAATCAATCTATCAATCAATCAGTCAATCAATCAACCAATCAATCAAATAATCAATCAATCGATTAATTAATCAATCACTGACAATCAACCAATCAATCAATCGATGACAATAAATCAATGCCAATCAATCAATCAATCAATCAATCAGTCAGTCAGTCAGTCAAGCAACCAACCAATCAATCAATCAATCGTTCAATCAATCGATCAATCGATCATTGAAAAACAATCAATGGCAGTCAGTCATTCAATCAACCAATCAACAAGCAAGCAAGTAAGTAAGTAAGTAAGTAAGCAAGCAAGCAAGGATTTAAGAAATTTTAACACTAAGAAATTGAACCAGCAACCAATCATCGAATCAATGGATTTGTTATGTAAAATCATGCACAAGGCAATCTTAGCTGGGAGCGTCACAACTTATACAAAGAGGAGTTCACGAATCAATAATTGATTACTTGTTCGGATATTGTGTAGCATTGTGGCATAGTACATGTTAGTAACATAATGCAAAGGCAAAACGTTGACTTGTACAACCAGCGAACGTAAATGTATTCGTGCTATGATAGTTCGCGCCTGCATGATCTACTGGGCTGAAGGAATGCACCAAAACTGTTAACTGATTACCACAAGTACATGCAGGGTTGGTCACGATTTCTATTCTTGAGTAGTCGCCGTTTATGTTGCGCATTGACAACAACCAAATCAATCTATAGCGAGTCACCCACTTAATCACTTACTGACCACTCAGTCGCTTGTGAGAATATAGGACGCACTCGACCAAATCTACAATCGTTGATGGCTACAATCGTCGATGGCTACAATCGTCGATGGCTACAATGGTTGACTGGCAGTGGGAATTACTCTGTGTATCTCTAAACAAAATTATTCCAAGTTAATTTCTGCGTCGTAACAGATCCTTCGAGCCTAGTCCGAACTTATAAAATTGATATAAGTTTACGATCCAGTCACCAATTTCTCACACATACCAATAACTCGCTCAATACACATGCAATTATTTGTGTCCGGCTAATAGCGAAATTAATGGTAAATTACCATCTCGCTCGTACGGCAAAACGCGAAGTCATCTGTTCTTGAAATTTGACTGCAAGATAAACACTCCTTTGAATTTCATAAAAATCTAATTTATTTTAAGAAGCTTTTAAAATGAGAATGTTTCGTCCGTTAAGACAAACCTAGTTTTAACAAATAACTAACGCAGTAAATTTCAGTTAACTGAAATGCACTCCCGAGTAAAATAAGAAACTGTGAGAACTTCAGCACCTTTTGCAAAGATACAAGGAAAATCATTTACTCTAAAGCACCAGAATGCCTCGAGTAATGTCTTAAGTTTGTCTTAAGAATGTCTTAAGTTTTTTCATTACTTCATTTATTTTATTATTTATTTATTCAATTCATTATTTATTCGTTTATTTTTTAAAATCGTTGTTTTTATTTTGTTGTATTGATCTTAGTGTTCACTATTTATGCCATGTTTTTTATGAATTGTATATATAATATATTTTATCTCTGTAGTTTTAGCATATTGTTGTAAATGAAGAGCCACTCTGTGGAAATGTTACACAATAAATCATTACTATTATTATCTATTTTCACCTGAGACGTGCATCCCCTTGGGAATTGACGTCTTGGTAACATTCCAATTTTCGCGGGACGTCGTAACAAAGCCTGAATCACGACTCCAGAATTCTAGTTGTTCCATCTAATTTTAACGGCTATCCATCGAAAGGTTTACATGAACGTTTTTGGGGACAGGGTCTTTACTTGAAATCGTCTCAGCTTGAACGGTAATGGTAAGTCGTTCGCTCACGTGATGTTCTGAATGCGTAACCAATTCAAGCAAATATTATATATGTCTTGAAAGTAGATAGATTATTGGTGATTTTGTAGTTCAGCAATATAATATCTTAGAAACCTATGTTTTGGGGAGAAAGGTACCATAATGTGATATGGTTTCACAGCGCGCCATCAGAGGACGATAGCATTTTGACCATAATTGCGATTGTTCACCTATTGAAATATATATATGTTTGCGCCTTAAACTCTACAAAATATTATTTTGCTTATATGTCTTGCCTTTAATGAAACTATGCTGGATTTAGCTGGATTCCTATGCTTAGGCCTATCGATGGAAACGGTCCGCCTTTGTTGCTAATAGTTATCTTGCACGGTTCGTGGCGACCTAATGTTTTCTTTTTTATATCTCAGTCATTTCAGTGCTGTAATTTGTAGCAGTCGTTCTCTGATGATTGGGAAATATGTCTCATAATGCTACAGATTGGACTCTGTGATCCGCAGAACACAAAATATTGAAAGCCAGATAAATACAGTTCACTTATCTTCCGTCATTTTGATGCGGTTCTGCCTTTTGGGACGATTATATATCCCTATATGGCGGGCGTTTGTAGGTAGAGAGGAAATAATCGTCCCAAAACCGCATCAAATCACCCAAGAGAACACAACTGATGGAAGATAAATTGACTTTAATAGTAACCTGGCCTTCAATATTTTGTATTTGGGGGATCACAGAGCTCAAGCTATAGAATTTATGAGGCATATTTCCCGATCATTCGGATAAACTAGAGAATGACTATTACAAATTACAGCAAATGACTGAGATAAATAGAAACATGACATCGCCACGAACAGTGCGAATGGTCTGCCTGTGATTATACAGGGGAAGCGGCTTTAATAGATTTGAACTTTCTCAACGATGTTCGAGTTCCAGCTCCATTTCAGAAGAGAAAAACACCGAAGAACATTTTTCTAAAACGTATTTAATCTGTTTGTTGGCATTTATTCGTTTTGAGCGTAACTGTTTACTATGCATAGTTTTTAATGGGAGTCGAACACAGATTCGCAGTTTATAGCTCTTTAGGAGAGATCGAGGAGTATAATTATCTTACTCCGAGTAGCTCTGAATTACTATATCACCAGAAAAACGAAAACCAGTGAAACAGCAGAAACATAAGAAACAGCACATAGAAGATCTAATTGATAGGCATTTCGTATGTTGCTGTTTATCATTCTGTTAATTAAAAGAAATCCTGATGTGAAAAATGCTTTGCTGACAAAATAAAAGAATTTGTTTCATTGAATTATTTTATGAAATTTGTGGGGTTTAAAACCATCACACAACGTAGAAAGAAAAGAAAGAAAGAAACCGAAATTGGTCATATTTGAACTCCATGAAGTGTCTTACTAGTCCCAGGCTTCACAGTCAGCAATGAAGCCAATTTAATTCTCCACATAAGCTACATTCCTTTCTATTACTGTAAAGAAGTTGAACTAAAATTTATGTCTTAAAACATGGTCCCGCTTCATTGGAAAATTTCACTGCCTCCGAGGCGGCATGTAATTATACATTATTCATCGCAGGAACCAACTGACCAGCTGAAATTGTATGTCAACACCTTATTTTTAAGATGTCGCCGATAACCGTCCTTCCATTCAAACAGTCTTTCATTAGTCGTCCATATCTTTAACCGCAAACACAAACCAAATTTAGACGAATCGCCGTCATTTCTGCTGTTTTATTACCTTTGCCAAGCAGTACTTTGTATTTAACTGAAACTATATTTGGTGTCAAGGATACATTTTACAGGGAAGATTGTACACTTCCTGGCGGGAATGCCTGGATAATCCTGAATATTTTCCTTCCTGGAAACGTTTGGTCTCATTTGTTCAAGCTGTGGATAGCGCTATCAAGCCGATAAATTAAGCTAAATAGTTAACACTTATACCCTGGATAAGGATTTATCCGCTGGATAGTGTTCATTCTTTGAACAACCGGAATATAATAAATGAATATACTGGAATTCTACGCCGGCTCCAAAAAACTCGTGAAAAATCAAATACCGGTAATTGAAATAAGAATACATGAAAATCTTTTTTTCTTTTCTTCTTTCATAAAGAAAATTGTTGGGAAATTTATTTTCGTACAACTTCTTTTTGACTTCAAAATACTCCTGAAAATTCCTGGAAAATATAAAAAGAAATATTTCTAGAAAGTGCTGGAATTCTGAAATTTGAAAAGTGCACGAAGCCTGAATTTCTAGAGGGTATATGCTATGAGCGTTTGCCTTTGATTCTGCAGATGCAACAGCTAACTGAAATCAACAGACAAGGATCTTACACTGTGCTTTGATCTGCACGAAAACTAATAAAAGTAATTGCGCCCTCAGAAACGCAATTTTCACAATTCAATAATGTAATTTAATGTTATAAAGATTGCTTTCTTCACAGCTTGAACGACTGATTGTCGAGGCTTCCGGTGAGAATACGAGCGCCAAAACAACTTCGGCAATTTTAGTTTATATTAAAATCCTACGCAGGTGATTTTAGAACTGAATACAAAAATATCAATGTAATGAATTGGAAACAGTGTCGCCATGACTTGCTGTCTGTAGCTTAGCTAGTGCTGGACCGGCTATGAATTATATCTTTGTATATGAACGTCGGAATATGACGAATGTCTTTGTTCAGCCGAAACAGTCTTTTCGAAAAACCTAATTATGTCAGTTTTATAATTTTTGAGAAACTCTATACTTGAATAAGTGCAGTCTGAAAAGGCGCGAGTTTTAAAACTTATAGTTTGTAAACACAAAGATCATTTGTATCCCAAATCCATTTGTTTAATTTAGATAAAGAGTTTCTTCAAATGAAACCAAAGTTTCTATTTATTAACACAGTTGACTAAACTTTTTTGTAGTGGCTAATAGGTTTGCTGATTAAAGTATTAAAACAGTACACAAATAGCAAAGGAATATGGTTGCCAATCCACCTGTATAAAGCTATCAGAAGACACTAGAATTTGGTATTTTCAAATGTGGTTATCACTGCTAAAATGTAGTTGAAATATTTGGTTCGGATTTGTGAAAAAGCGCAACAAAGTAACGTTCAATTAACAAAACATTTTGGTTGAAAATTCACAAGCTTTGTAGTAAGAAGTGGTGCCATAGCCTGGCGCCTACACATCGCTGCATGATGAATATTGTGTTTATGTATACAAACGGATTTAATTCGGATCGGAATACGTGTATCTTTGCCAGAGGGAAGTTTCATAATAGACTTTCAACGGTCAAAGAAAAAAATTCTGTTGAAAGTGTGTTGATACATAATTATCTTGTTGTCAAATCAAGACTAGGAATTTTCTTGTAAAACGCTTCGCTATTTTTGAACCATGCCATTTGGTTGAAGGACAATACTCAATTCCATTTTCAATTTGAGAGACCTGTTAGTTTATTGTAATATATTGTAATACTACAATGTCAGCATTTATGTGATGGGCTACCGGCGTCTGGAGGTCCTTAGAATTGGGTTATCAGTGATCGTATCAATCTCGTTTTCATCTTAGTTTCGTTATCACAAATAGAGTTAGATTTTCAACTTTGTTTGAACCAAGCCAAGTCTCACTGTAATATTCCAATTTTAAGTTTTATCAAATATTCTCTTATCAAGCTATGATTAGTCGAGATTTTGATTTTAATTGAAATTTTGCAAATTATTAAAAATGCATACAAATAGACTGTACGACAAATGGAAAATTCTAACATTAACAAATGTCCTAGTTCTCTGTCAGTTCCATCATCAGTATGATTAATGCTTTTATATTTCATATTTCAAATGTGATTTTACCTTCTGCCATAGATAAATTATGTAAAAGGTTTAAGACAATCATTATTCTAGCTTTGTGATCTGATTTCTGAGCCTTTGCACTAAGAAGATCAGAAACGTGTCTTTATTTGAGAACAAAACTTGTCAAAAGTCAATAAATGTGTTCTTAAATACGTTCAGATTCAGGGCGAGCGACATCACAATTGGACATGACGTTACTAAGTAACCGGAGTTTAGTCACATTGATGCATTTCACAAGAAGCAACACATCAATAAACTTCTCGAATATATTGGTAGAAATCCTTTGTCAAATGAACAATTTTTTTTTTGGACAAGAAGACATCATCTTGGATGCAATATCGTTTATTAATAATCGTCGAATATTATGATTATGAACAAATGTTGTGATCCTTCTGAGATTCTTTTGTATATGCTCCCATCAAATACATTATAAATTGAAGGGCTTCTCACGGCTGGAATTCATATGCTGATTCCAGTAGGAATATAGATAGTTTAACTTTGAAAGACTATATGTAAAAGAATACCCAAACAACCAAATCGAAACTGTTAGATCTTTCAATATCCTTGATTAACGTTCGCTTTCGTTATTTAAACAACGGCCACGGCAAAGGAGAGTGTGCCGAGGCAATTTAGTGACGGGCCACATTACAGTGTCACACATTAACCCGAGTTTTTCTAACTTAATGGAAGTTTACTTCCTGTTAACGACAAAGTAAGGTAAGAAGTGTGTAGCTATCGTTGTTTCGAGCTTTTGTCAAACGATCATAGCCGAATATGTACAATTCGAGCCAGCCGTGTTTGATGTGAATACCCAGTTAGATCGCGCGCAAGAAGGCATTACATACAGCTACCACACAGACATAAAATGTGCAGTGCTGAAATCAAAATTCTAGTTGGTACTCAACACGATATCAATATAGTTCACATATTATTCTACCGATCTAAGATGTAAAAAAGCTGAGGTTGTGTTAAATAAAACTCATTTGCCACTTGTACTGATTGAGAATAAATGTCAACACAATATAGAAGCAATGACAACTAAACAAGCTTACCTCTTGAGGAAGTTCTCGCAACTCTTAATGGCACCAAACTGGAAAGCACTGAATTCAAAGGTGAAAAATACTGTCACTTACATATATTAGTTTCAAATTACGCGTTGCCACACATTTTGAACGCAGCCACCATGCAACTTCCAAACAGACAGTTGGATATGATATCAACAAACGAATAATTATGCAAACCATATTAGTTATTTGAGTTGGAAACTCCGTCTATTTGTCCCGAATCGTATTTGCGGGCTTTCAATAGATCGATTACAGACAGAAGCGTCCCGCAGGGCAGACTATATTATATATTCGAAACCGCAATTGCCGCAAGCAAAATATTTTATAACACACGGTGGAAAGGCCAAGAAGTTTCAAAGCCGATTCTGATATCTACCCACTGAACAAACTGTGGTTTAACTGTGTGTAAGAATAAGAGTATTTTTTAACGAAATTCGAGGCCACTTTAATGGTAATACCTGCAGGGGGAAAGAAATGACCATTTAAATTCAATTCGCTAACTGAAATATTATCACACTTTAGATAAGTTGAAATAAATGTTGTTCTTTCAAAGACGACAGAAAACATGCAAGGCCATTAGCTTGGTCTTTCTAGAAATAAACAAAATCACAGGAACCGATACAAGAAATAGACATTTTGGGGGAAGAATTATTCTTTATATTATACCACTTCACCTGTTACTGAAATAAAAGATGACTTTCTTATCGGCGATTCGTTGATCTTAGTAAGAATAGTCAATGCTATATTAATCAACTCTTTCGACTTGCTTCAGTCGTAGTCAAAAACTTGCAAGTTCACTACGTTTTTATATGTTTACAATGCTACGTATATGTCGGCCGTAAGCCAAAATGTGTTTCTCTTTAAATTGCCGCACAAGACCACCCACATTACAAGTAATTAAGAAATAAGAAAGATTACCGCCGAAAAGGTTTACTTGTATAAGTTACTAGCTAGACCAATGGCTGAACAAAGCCTTAAGCGTGTTTTTATTAAAAATTATGATTGCTGCATAGAAGTTCTTCCTTCTGGAAGATTCACCTTGAAGGCTGAGCGCGTAGTCTCGACTTCGTGCTTTCTAATCATTTTGTGGTTTCTATTTCAATCTCGGTATTTGCCTCTCCAGACTTAAGCGAGTCAAAGCAACACATCAGACTAAGCCTCATTTACATAAGAACGTCAGTTTCTTGACAAGTATCCTCGACAAGTCGGTTATTTGCTCGAGCAAGTCCAATCTTCCTCGGCAAGTTTCTTTATACGGACCAACATTTTTCTTGACAAGTTTCCTTGACAATTAAATTATTTACTCTTGTAGATGGATAGGAAACAAATCGTCCTCGGCAAGCTTCATTGACATACTGCACACACAAGCATCTTTCACACTTGACAAGTTTTAAAAAAGCTTTAAAAAGCTTGTTATCTATTTTCTTAACAAGGATACTTGCCAAGGAAAAATTTGTCACATTTCGAGTTGTTTTCGTTCTCTACACAAGCAAACAAAACTTGTCAAGGAACAAATTTCAAGGCCGAAACCTTCTCGTACAAATGGAGCTTTAATCGTCATGTCCTAGTTCTTCTTGAAAACTTTGGTAATATGGTCAAATTATGAGTTTAATATTTCTTTGCTATTCGTTAGTTTATTCTGATCAGTCTTTCATTCGCTGGCCGTTTTGGTCGGTCTTGCAAAATAATTCTAAATTTGTGACATTAACTTCGTGAAGCCTTTGAAATTGCCATCGGTCTCTGTTGAAAACCCTCTTTTTAATACTTCTTCTAAAGTATCCTAAATATAACATCAAAGTAATTGTCCCTTCCTTCAGAGTACTTAACAATCAAATCCATCTAGTCTCTCATTCTTCATTCCGGCATTCTGATTCACGCATTCATCGCGGTCTTTCGCACACATTTGGTGATTTGGTCATTCTCTTTGTCTCACCACGCATAGATGTTAAGATTATTTACATTATTGTATATAATTTGTCTATGAAGTGACATGTAAATGATATATAACAAATAAATGAGTGAGCGTAAAGCAATTTGTACGTGACATGTCAATCCATATACACAATACATACTTTGCCATTACCAATTTATGAATGAACTACTCACAGCGAAATAGACAGCAGTAATAGATATGATAGTAATCGTTCTATTTTACGTTCAACCACACAAAGTTTGGCGTTTTTCTTACACTACATTTCAGTGTTGGACGAAATGTTTAGAATGTACTGGACACAGTATCCGCGGTGGATAGAGGCTTGGGCAGTCGAACGAAATCAACCTAAATTTTGAATCCATCACAATCAAATTTAGTATTTAAACTGAGTTTACAAAATAATTTGGCGACTGAAATTGAAAGAATGTTCGATTTGAAAACTGTGAACAAATATTGATCAGGGGTATTTTTTGAGCCATATGTAATTCTCCCAGAAGCGTGTCCACTTCTAGAACGTAATATCAACACTATAACTTCCGAGATATCTACATCAACCACCACCTATGTCCTTCATGTTACAAATTGTTATAAATCAACAAGAATGGTCTACTCAAGTGAACTGATTAGTAGAATCTGAATGTAAAAACTGTAATCCGTTAGTACAATATTGAACTTGTTATTATTATTATTTAGTATATCTTTGAATTGTAGATATATATATAGTTCTATTACATCGTTCGCGCTTTTACGTAATGTAATGCTACACCAAAGCTCTTCTATCTTACGGATCCATTTAGTTTCTAAGGTTGAATAAAGTTAGTAACGGTTCCTAGATAGAATGTGATTTTGCTTATTTCTAGAAAGAAATGAACCTGTCCTTGAAGATTTCTGTCATCGCCGAAAGGCCAAATATATTTCAACTGATCTAAAGTGTGTTAATATTTGAGTCAAGGAATTGAGTTTAATTTGTTTCCCCCTGAAGATACCATTAAAAATGACCCCGGTTTGTTATCACAGAGTCTTACTTTAACATACAGTTAACCAGTGTAACCACGAGGCGCACTCTAGTCACGGCGAAACATCAGACTGGCATTGATCACCAAAAATATTTTGTATAAGGCAAATCGTGGATAAAACTGAATGGTGAGGTCATCAGTTATTGTCAAATCAATCTAATTTGCATATATTCTATAGTTACTACTATTGCTTTAAAATGTAAACAGATTGTGTATCTCTCTCCTTCGGTAACGAGATGAACAATTTGTAACTGGCACACTCAAGAAAAAAATGATTTTTGTTCTTATATATTCAAATGCGATGTTAGTATTAACTACAGCTACTTTATTTGCTCAGTATAGGATAGCACAGATTGAAGGCGAGTACAGCGGTCCATTAAAGAATTACTTTGTTTAGCAGGTATTAACATTCATGCTCGTCATAAATTCTAGATCACGTTCTAAGCTTAAAATATATATATATGTCATTACAATTATTTTGCCTCTGGCGTTGTCTACTTCTACCTCCAACATTTTATTGTCATTTAAAGTAATTTCTGAAACAAAATATGTATATGATCTAATGCGTTTTATGGGAAAATGGTGAAATGACGAAGGTAAATCAATTGCGTTTAGTGTGTACTTGATTTCATAACAGCAATTAGCCCCCATTCCTGAAACGTGCTAGTACATGCATACGTTGAAAGATTATATAGAACCTCTTCTGTTTCTGAAGAAGAAGAAGACTTTGTCAAATGTTGGTCAATGCCACATTGAATTGGAAATGGGCGTCATTTCAGTTGGACATCCACCAATGGTAGTTCCATTTTGTCTACTACATGGACAACTGAGGGGGAAAGTGATATGGCAGTGGGGCAACTGACTTGGAGGATTGCTCTCTCGAACGTCTGTGTATATATGGGTCGTAAGAATCTCAATAATGCTGTTACTGAGACTTCAGCAATACAGTATGCACATAATTAACCAAATTGTGTCGGATAAATGGAACATCTGTGCTCTCCATTCTAGATGAGAAGGATAGATTTGCACAAATTACCCTTCACGAGAACGCGTTTCTTTGTTGTCCGTGTGGAATCAGTTCATCGCCAATAATGTTCCAGAAGAAGAACGACAACTTATTCTTCGATACTGATGCGTTTGATGACAAACTGGTGGTTCGGACAAGTTAATTCGACGAATTTATTTATTAATTAATATACTGTATTATGTGCACGTACACTGTAATTATGTTTGATGAGTATGAATTTTAAAAAAATTGAAAAAAAAATTGAAAAAATTTGAATTCAACGTTGCAAAGGATAGGTTTAGGTTCAGTCGTCTGAACGAAATGAAGTACCTGCAGAAATATTACCTAATTGGTAAAAGCTAGATTCCGAGGAAACGATTTCGGTAAACCGTCGGTAAAAACGTCTGAAAATCAGAGGTTCTCCTTAGCCGTTAAGTAACCAGGACGTTGGAATCCACCAAGTTGACCGCCTGTTCACGGTGTCGTCTCCAGAAATAGAATGTGAAAACCACAAATCTTGAACGTGGAAATAGAATACCTAATTCTACTTGTTTGCGTCACTTTCTTTCAATATTTTCGCAGTGAATTAACGAACCAACTATAACACTGAATCCACTACGAAGTTCTGGCGTAGTGGCGTCACTGGACGGGATTAACTTATTCAGACGCCACTAGCTCACGGGGAGAAAAGTGCTTTGGGAGGCGGACGAGGACGTCTAATTTTCAGGCTACCTAAACCAGAGAACAAATAAGACCTCAAGCAGTTCCTAGACTACACAATAATTAATACCCTGACATAACTGAAAAGAAAATTACGGAACACAAGCACAAAAGACTGAAAAATCTTAGCAAACGTTTCAACTCAACTTTAGAGGAAACTAAGGCTAACACTCCAAAAGTGTTTAGAAAATAACCTTGTTCCCAGGGTCCTTTCACTGTCCGATTACCTCGTAAAAGATCCCTGGTATGGTATGGTCACGTAGCACCCCTCTGAGAAACGTTTCACAGTATGCGGGCGGGATAGTCGCTGAGATTTGCTATTTAGATTCTGTTTGGGATCCATTTCATTATTTCGCTCCGCTGTCACTGTATGTATAATTCATCACATACATCTACATATGTTTGATAATTACCCGATGATAAGAAAGATAAAATATGCGCAAAAAATACCTATGGGATAAATTGAAGAATCTAAGCTTTGACTTTGCTTAAAAAAATTTAACGGCGATTACGTTTGATGAAATACAATGTGGCTAATAAAACGATGGAAAGTTTGTGTATTTGGTTGGTCTTTGGTTTGTTTACTTTAGGACGATGTGAAAAGGGTGAGAACGCGAAAAACGCATGCATACTAATGGCTTTGATTTCTTCCTCTATACAATGTATAAATGCTTCCACGAATTTGAATATCTGGGTGTCTTAAACAGGGAACTTAGCCGGAAACATTTTGACGAACGTTAACTAATTTGAATGATCCAACCAACTAAATAATATCAAGAACTGAATGCATAGTGTTAGATCTGAATGCCTGTTCTAAAACAAAGATCTTTGTGTGACACGTTACACATTGTAGCTGTAAAGTTAAATTAATTGACGTACATACAGCGCTGTTTCTATTGGTATACATAGGTATATATACATTCAAATCTAGATCTTCCATTTTGAGGTAGCATTTTTGGACGCGGTAAATTTTCCTTCGCCGTTCGCTAACTGAATATTTAACTTCTTGAGCACTACTTACCAAGCTAGTGAAATTATTAAAAGTAGAAATCGGTCTCTGTCGCACCAACTGGTAAGCTGCTCACCTTATGCTGAAAATTCAGCATACGTCGTGAAGGTTCGCAGATTCAAGTTGCAGTTCAATTCTTATTTGCTTTGAAGCTTTAGTATCGTTTGAAGATACCGATCAATTTCTTGCCATACGTGATTAGATTCTATAACAAAATGCTAATATAAATAACAAAAGATTTATTGCCCATATCTCGTCTATCTGTTCATGACACTATAACAGGTGCATAACTGACCATTTGGAGTTGTTCCGCTAAATATTGCTTCATAATTTTTCTGATACGCTTCATTACTTTGTCGTTGGCTTCATGTCGGGTAACGAAAGTTACACTTGTTTGTCTTCAGTTAGATAGCTTTCCTGGATAAGTTTCAATACATGCTATCAATTGACGGGCGAATTTATTTTAACAATAACAGTATCTACTTTGTCTAGCAAATGATAATCAGGGAATTTAGATTGCATATATTGTGTTTTGACAACGGTTGCAAAATTAACTCACTGCCATTTCATCAATTATTTCATTTAAGTTTAAACTTTCAAATCGTATTTCTGGTAATACCGGTAATCTGGTAATACTAGTAAAATGCAAACAAACGCATGTAATGTATTTAAATGCTTCTGTTTTTTTAGGCATCTTCAAGCCGAATTATTATAAAGAATATCATAGTTCTATAATTTATGCCAAGCGTTTGTTTCTCGCGAAACATTTAATCTAAAAGGTCATTTCAATAAGAATAAATGTCTAACTATGGTTTAGGTAATGCTTTTACTTAGTGAAAGCACAAATATATCTGAATTGAATTACTGATTTCAAATAGCATATTCATGTCACACTTTAACAGTTAAACTGAATTTAACATTTTCAGGACTTTCCTGTTTGAAGAATCGATTCATATTAGTAGCGAAATTGGCACACTGTCCGAAAAGAAACAAAACACACTTCATGGAAACAAATTATTATTTTTGGTTTTGTAACTTAAAATGTCTTTATCAACTATTCTCCTTTGGCGGGTACAAACTGTGTCTATATTGCGGGTACTGGAATAAGAGGGTAATAACATTTTTGGACGTACAGCAATCTTTCTATATAGATGGTCGAGATAAAGGTTCCTTTTTGCACTATCAGAGGTGTTTGGAATTGAAAGGTTTGTTAATAGCTCTAAGCATCAGATATAGTCCACTTACGATATAATAAAATTCAACCTCAAACAATTTACAGTTATTCAATGAGGCGGTGTTTTTTATGATCTGTTAGTCCATGAGGGGCTTCGTCGGGTAGACCAGCGGCTCATAGAATAACTGTTTTATAATAAATCAACACATGGTTTTATGAATATGATTTTTATACTTGGTTTCTGCGATTACTACTAGATTTTCAATCTTTCAGTCTTCTGTCATCTCGACAAATCGAGATGACGCCATCTTGGATGTTCTCGCAACAATAAGTATAATGATATTATTAGGTGAGTTGAGGAACCAATCAAATTGTAGCATTTAATAATAATAGTAAATAATAAAATATTTTTATATAGCGCCAGTCCCAAAGATTCTCGACGCGCTTTACAATAAAAAGTACACTTGTATAAATATGTAAAAAAATTGTATATCTGTAGCTAATATAAATAGAGTGCTAAGAAAATACTTGTTATTCCCTGATGAAGCCACAGTATTGGCGAAACCGGTCGGAAAA